>PVJA010008584.1:0-63870 GCA_004027025.1 Myocastor coypus | reverse complement strand
AGTGTGTGAAGCAGAGAGTGAGAAGCCAATTCAGTGGAAACCCCAGAAGTTTGGAAAAGCCAAGAATGTGGATCGTGCTAAGAGGGACCAAAGCCAGCCTAAGAGAGAAGCCATGGGAATTATCACCAAGAGTGCTGTAGGAGCAGAGTTGTATGATGCTCACAACTCAGTGCAGACTGCTTTGGATTCCCCAGTTGGAGGTACAGGATTTTATGTTTATCCTGCTGGATTTTGGACATGTGTTGGTCCCAGTGTTTTGTATTACCTTGTTGTTTGCAACTTTTGGAATTGTAATGTTTATCTTATGCCTTTGAATGTTGGATATGTTTGACTCTTCTATTGTACAGGGGCTCACAGATGAAAATTTGCCTTGGATCTTTGAGGAAACGTGAGATTTGGACTTTTCAGCAATGCTGAAACTATTGTGACTTTGGCAACTCTTCCAGATGGATTAAAGTGTCTTTTGTAAAAAGAAATATGTATGAGACTTTGGGGGTCCAGGGGCGGAATGTTATGGTTTATGTCTAGTTGTTCCCCCAAAGCCTCATGGAGTCACTGGGCCGGGACTTCTAGAGTTTGAGACTTGATTCATGATCCCTGGGATTATAGGTTTTAGTACTGATGGGATTATGGGTGGAAGTACTTCTGGGATTATGGGTGTAGCCTAGGGCGGGAGCTAAGGCAGAGAGCCTGAATGTAATATAAAGAGAGGCAGAGAGACAGGCTGTAACTCTAGCTGTTGCTGTTGCTCTGCTGCTGTGTTGCTTGGCTACCTCTGCCACCATTTTGTTGCTGTTCTGCCGCCATGAACTGGATGCTCTCTGCCCTGCTCCACTCAGCCTTTGGCCAGCCGAACATGGACTGAAACCTCTACGAACTGTGAGCTAAATAAACCTTTCCTTCCTTCATTTTGAGTGTTGGGTATTTGTCTCAGCAACGAGCAAAATGTAACTAATGCATTCCCTTTCTGGGTATTTTCGAGGAAGAACTAAAATAACACAGTCCAATGATACATGTGCAGGAACTAAGAGCATAGCACAACAATAAAAGTGCACCCATGATTATGGCGGCACAATTTGTACTAGCTAAATCTTAGAAATAACCCAAATGCCCATTGGGTTATTCATTGAAGAATGAATAAAAATCATGCAGTATTTTCATATAATGGAGTAGTATTAAGCTATAAATAAGGATAAACTTGAGACCATACTCATAAGTGAAATAAATCAGACTCACATGTCTAAAAATTGTATTTTCTCCCTAATAATAAGATGTTCAAACATATAAACAAGACCAAAATGTACAATAGATTTTGGGCAATCGAGAAAAAAAAAAAAAAAAAAAAAAAAAAAAAAAAAAAAAAAAAAAAAAAAAAAAAAAAAAAAAAAAAAAAAAAAAAAAAAAAAAAAAAAAAGAACCTTCTCAAAATGAAAGAGAAACTGGGATGGTCAAAAGGAGGAAAGAAGGAAGGGAAAGGGCAAATATTTAAATTATTTTAGTAAAGATAGTTATATTACTAATTTCAATTAGTTTATTGAAATGAAAGACTTGTGTTTGTATTGTTTGCTTAATTTTTCACACTTATATTTTGTAGACTGAACAACTATTTTGAGGATAAGAATATCTAACTTATTAACTTGTTATTCTATTATCTTGTTTTGAAATTTTTGTATCATTGTTTTTATTTCTTTTTGTCTTTAAAATACAAAAATAAATATGAGGGAAAACGCTGGTAGATAAGTGACATTTTATGAAAAAATGATTACAAATGCTTATACTGAGTTTGTATGCAATACAAATATAATTGCAATGTGAATCCGATGCCTGACTTCTCTAAAGAGTTGTTAGCTTGTGTTGCTAATTTCCTATCTTTTTGCCGCTTGTTTGTTTTGGCTTTGATTTTACTGTTAGCAGCTATTTAGGACATATGTCTGTTGCCTTGTGTCCATATTTTAATTCATCCATTTTTATGCACTAATTAGATTCTTCAGTTTTGTATATCTATACCTAATTTTAATATATGTGCTGTTGAAGCCAGCAAAGTTTTCGATAGTTAGAAAGTGTCTATAAATTATAAATAAAGATTTTTCTATTATAACTATACTACACATTCAACTTGGGACTCAATATAATTTTATTTTCCTGCAGCATGGGAAATGTTACATTTTTTTCACCCTCTTTCATGTAGACCAGCATTACAGTACTTACAGCACTTTTGATTTTAACAAGTGCAAAAAAATATTATCCCAGTAAAATTGCCTCCCCTAGGCAGGGTTTAGAAAATGATGGCTATAGAGGAAACAGGCAGCTTGTAGCTTTAGAATTGCTCGCGTGACTGCAGCTCCTAGATACAACTGAAGCTCTCCCAGGCTACAGTGTCTTTTACTTCCTTGGCTTCATTTTATTCCAAGCTTCTCACTCCAAAATCCCTAGGATTCCCAAAGTAAAATAAGTTGATACATTTGCCTTGCATTTTCCTTCTAATGCTATAAATGTATCTTAAGAATTCTACTCTTAAAGAGTTTTATTAATTGAGTATTATATCTGCACATTTCAAACACATGCAGGCAGAGTACACTGTAGCTGAATTGATAAAAACAATTTTTGCTTAGCTAAATATGAACAACCAACCTTAGGGAGTTTGTATACAGTATAAATATAATTTACACTGTATAAATATAAGTACAGTATAAATATAAATATACCTATAGATTTTAGGTATAAATGATTTATACAGTATAAATATAAATATACCTACAGATTTTAGGTATAAATAATAAATAAACAAATTCATTTTTATAATACCCTAAGAATAAACAAACACCCTGAATTTCAGACCTGTGGTTTTTTAGGAGTATACACTGCTCTGATTTTGTATTATAAATCTTCCTATACTTCCCACTGATGAGCTTTGGAATTCTTTTCCATGAAGAGTCAAGAACCTATCTGAGTGGATCCAGCTGAGGTCTCCATTTAAGCTCTACAAAGATCCCCTCTGATTCCATCTGGTGACATCTTTACTTAAGGTATATTCATTGTTACTGGAATGTAGACCTGATCAACTTTAGAAATAATAGTTTATTCAAAGGCAGTGTATGATGTTTGGAAAATAAAAAAACAATTGAGGCTTTTGTTATTTACAAAACTATAAAGCGAATTCTGGGAAAAAAATTAAAATTATAGACATTCTTAGCTGGGCGTGGTGGCGCACGCCTGTAATCCCACCACTCGGGAGGCTGAGACAGGAGGATGGAGCGAGTTCAAGACTAGCCTAGGCTACAGAATTGAGCTCAAGGCCAGCCTGAACTGCATAGTGAGACCCTGTCTCAAAAAGACAAAAAAAAAAAAATTATAGACATTCTGATTCAGTATCTATAAGGAGTAATAACACAGAGAGTTAATAAGATTTAGTCTGGGGTCTCTAAGGAAATATATTTTAACTAATACCCTTATTTCTATTTCCTTTGCTTCCTTGATCACACAAAACCAGTACATCAATTTTTCACTCTTTCTTTCATAAGGAAGAATATTACTTGGCTACTTTGGGGATTTTTCTATTTCATTTTACCTATCAAATTCCATATACTTATGGAAATATGCTACCTTATATTTTGTATCTTTTATCCTGTAATTTGGCTCTTCCTTAAATATGTAAGCGTTTCATGGAGGTTGACACTATCTATATATAATAAAATTCATTCTTTCTTACATTTTGTTTTTCTAAGTATCAAACTATAACTCAATAGGCTTGTTCACAAATTAATCCTAGAAAAATGCCTCATTGACATCATAGAAGGATTTAGTAGGCACCATGGGATATGTTTCCTTGATGCCATCATGAGTTGCAATTACAGCAGGGTTTGATGATCTCTGCACGCCAGCTTCTCCACTTTCTGATTACTGAAATGTCAGTTCAGTTCTGATTGTATTTAATTCATTACTCTAACAAATTTGGCTAGTACAAAAAATAACTTCTTTTTGTGTTTGCCATCTTAAATTGTGGTTCTTGATCATTAAAATCCCATATTTAGTTATGAACTACTTCTTGCAAAACAGTTAAAAATGGCAAACAGCTGAATTCTCCATGGACTTTCAAATATAATTAAAATAATTTCAAACCACTGTCTGTGGGCAGCTAAAATTCAATGTGCTACAGCGATTTTAATCATAAACATTAAAATTAGTTGCTCAACTTTTCTCTAAGGGTTCTTATTAAATATCCTCATCTTCATATTGGCAAGAATATTAGTATGCACATCATTAATCTTGTTCCAATCAAATACCTGAAGTGTAATTCTAAGTGATTATTCTCATTATGAGCTTGCAACCTGTAGTCAGAAAGCACTAATTTAGTGCATTCTCCTTCGTTCCTACTTTATTCCATAACTGGCTTATCCTCCCATGAAAAGTCATAAAAAACCTCACCTCTGATTAAAATGTACCTTTAGCAGATTCCCAAGAGACCTCAAGTCTGACAAATTGCCCTCCTTTTTTCACTCACAGTTATCTTTGCCTATCCAGTGAAACTTCACGACCCCAACTGAATAGTGGAACACTCAGTGTGACTTTCCCATAGACTTTCTCATAGTCAACCTTCATTAAGATACAGTGAATAAATTATATTTTTTTTATTTTTGAAGTGAATAAAAAACCAATAAAAATAATACAGAACTTCAACTAGATAGATGATAGGAAATTAACAATGCTTGTGTTATGGTTTACGTCTAGCTGTCCCCCCAAAGCCCCATGAAGTCATTGGGCGGGGATTTCTATAGATTGAGACTTGACTCATGAGTCACTGAGTTTATGTGTTTTAGTATTGATGGGATTGTCAGTCTGAGTAGGGCTGGGACTATGGGTGTGGTCTGGGGCAGATATCCTAAGGCAGAGAGCCTGATAGGAATATAAAGAGAGACAGAGAGACAGACTGAAGCTGGTGCTCTCTGCTACCCTGGTTGGTCGGTTGCCTCTGTCACGATTGTTGCTGTTCCACTGCCATGAACTGGATGCTCTCTGCCCTGTCCCACTCAGCCCTGGACCAGCTGAATATGGACTGAAAACACCAGAAACTGTGAGCTAAATAAACCTTTCCTTCCTTCATTTTGGGTGTCAGGTATTCGTCCCAGCAAGGAGTAAAAAGTAACTAAGACAGGTTGTTTTATTGCATATTGTTATCTTCTGAGCACTTGTTCAGATTACCAGATAGAGGCATGTAAGATTAATCAAACAAAATAAGCACCAACTTTTCCTTTCAATAAACTAATAGAAATTAGTAGATAGCTAAGATAATTGTGTATTCTCTTTCTATCTATCTTACATACATTGTTGGTTATCTTAAATAAGTTTATTTTATTCATTACAATGTCTTTTAAAAATGTTTATCCATGATCCAAATATATGATAAAGTTTGCTGTGCTTGTGTGAGTATTTAGGTTGAGGAAGGAGTGGCATCTGTCCTTCCATTTTTAATTTAAGTACGTGAAAATAACTTCCCTTTGTGTTTTGGAATTATTTTAATGGACCAGTGGGCATGAGTTGCTTATTCTCTGGAGATCATTTTATTTTATTGTTAAATTTTAAAACTCTGAACTAAAAGATTTTGATCATGTGGCATTTCCCTCAGCACTAAAAGTTCATAATAAATTAACCTTCTATGTAATTAATAGAAGTAAACTTTTTTATAGTATTTCTTAGGACACTAAAGGTATAGTTTGTGTCAGAATGTTTATGGTGATAATGTTATGGTATAAGTCACATTAAATTTTATAAGGAAAAATAGAGATAATATTGTAATATATTTTTAGTAATTGATATAGAATCAAAACAATAGGACTTTAAAGAAAAAAATTCATTTGTATTTCTGCTTCTTATCAGCCACAATAACTTAGGTCTACGTTTCTCATGTATCCTCATTTGTGAACTGGTGGCCAAAGAAATCTAAGAAACATTCTAGGTTGTGTGAGCAGTTAAGTTGGGACATATGAATATCACTTGTGAAATTAAGGATATACAAATTATGAATTATTGTAATAATTTCTAGGTCGATATTGTTTTGTTTATGTTTTACTCATTTCCCATCACAATTATGAAATAAATCTGATGATAATATAGAGTAGGCTTTATGATAAAGAAATGCATGTTTGATAGTGCAGCTCTGTTTATTCTCTCACCTACCCATCTATATTTCCATCCATCCATATGATCTCTAATTAAAAGCAGTCATGAAGTTATGTAGAGATTCACCTTGTCAGTTTTTTTTTTTTTTTTGTCTTTTTGAGACAAGGTCTTGCTATGCAGCTCAGGCTGGCCTTGAGCTCACTTTTGTAGCCCAGGCTGGTCTCGAACTCACATTGATCCTCCTGCCTCAGCCTCCCAAGTGCTGGGATTACAGACACCTTGTCAGTTTTTATTAAGCTCTTCCCCTGTTGTAGTTTATAAGCTTCTGACATTAAAAACTGTGAATATGATTACAGGTGCATTGAAATTTGAGGTAAGTTATAGTTACTTTTTAAAGGGAGCAGTCAGAAGGTAAATTGGATGGGACTCAGTAATTTGAAACATTTGAAGATATGGTTGTAAAGATTAAATTAAAAAATAGAAACTAGTTTAGATATTTTAATGAAAGTAATTAATACAGGGAATAGGGATTTACAATATAGTTAAAAATGGGCTAATTCTAGTCTGGGATACCAGGAATGACTGCTAAAATAGCACATGTTAGAGTAGCAACAATCCCTTACCTTAATGACCTGGCTTCCATCAGCAAAGGCAAGAGCAGGAGGGCAGGAATCGTGCCCCTTCCTTCTGCTTTCCTAAAACCATGTGTCTATGTCTAAGTGGTTGTATCTATCAAGGTTTTATACTTATTTAAAAAGTCTGCCAAGGGACCACCCACTTGGGACACCCCTCCCGTGCCTTTCTTTCCCTCAATAAATCTGCTCCACTCATTAAAAACAAACAAAAAAAAAGATGAAGTCTGGGAAACTCATTCTTGTGCTTCTAAATCTTTTTAGTAGCACTGAAGAAAAAAGCTGAAAATAAGCCCGGAACTCAAGTCTATCTGAAGTCACGGAAATAGTCCTGGAGTTGGGGGTTGATGAGTGCCTGAATTGACTGAGCAATATTAACAATAAAGAGGGAGGCGTAGATTAACGGAGCAGGTCTTAATGAGATACTTCTTAAGGGGAAGAAAACAGAATTTGAGAATGACTTTTAGTTTCCTATCTGAATACGAAGGCATTGACTGAAATAAACAATGGCTAAAATAGAATCATAATAGGAACATTACCTTTTAATATCCAAAAAGGAAGAAGAAGAAGAAGAAGAAGAAGAAGCACCATTTGGAAGCCATTTTAATCAGATGACACAGTAAGTCCTGACTTTGTTACTTATATCTTGCCATATAGCATATTGCCCATATGCTTACTGGCTTAAAACAGGATGCATTATGTATAATTTCTGAGGGTCAGGAGACCAGACATTGCTTAGCTGAATGCTTTGCTCCAGGTCTGTCACCCTTGCATGAGAACATTTCCTACATGATATGTAGGAATTACATATTCTTGTCATGGTGTGGACTCCGTGCTGAGATTCCAGGACCTCTTACTGATTTTTGTTTTTCCATACATGAAGGCATTGTGTGTGTGTGTGTGTGTGTGTGTGTGTGTGTGCGCGCGCGCGCGCGCTTAAAAGGTATTATGCATTTTCAAATTGTATGGTGTCATAAATCGGTGGTACAGAATAATCTTGCTTCCCTAAATATTCACCTTTGTGATAGTCAAATGTTGTTATCAGCGCAAGAAAAGCTCAGATGATTGACTTAGCACGGGTCTCAGTACTGAAAATGGAAGAACCTACCTGGGTGAGAGTGGCTACCACAAATATACCTGTGGCCTGAATAGACTTGAAAAGGAAAAGAAGGAGGCCTTCTTTCCGATTCTTTGGAGAAGCTGCAGCGTTTGCTTTTGATTTGGTGTTCAGCTCCTGCCTTCCAGTACAGAGTCAGCCTTCCACCGGCTTCCTCACGTGGACTCACAGGGGCCTCTCCATGAGCTGCAGCCTTGGAATTTCTACAGGATCCTTTGGGTATCCAGCATGCTGACAGAAAGTCCTTTTTCAGTCTTTCACAGCTGGCTCTGCAGGCCACCTCTGTGAGCCTACCTTGTAAATCCCTACTAAAACTGTCTCTCTGGCGAGTGCTGACTGATATAGCTATGATTCACCATTGCACCTGTCTCCCTAGGTTTGGATATCTCTGCTAATCATCTTATTAGCTCTATCATGTTCCCTTCAAACCAACTTTACTCTTGTAATCACGCCAGATGTAGTTTATCCAAACTGGTGTCTTTTACTTAGCAACATGAATTTTAAGTTTCTTGTTGTTTTGTGACTTGCTACCTCCTTCGTTTGCTCCACAAAATAACATCAGGCTGGATGTGTGCATTAATTGTTTACCCACTTACATAGTGAAGGGCATGTTGGTTGCTTCCATATTATGTCAGTTATGAATAAAGCTGCTGTAAATATTTTCATGTAGTTTTCTGTGGTTCTTTTTTTAAAAATCAACTGAATAAAATAACTGGATTTTATGAAAAAGCTATGTTTACTTTTATAGGATATTTGCATTTTTCTCCCCAAATGGCTGTGTCCTTTTGTATCTCTATGAGTACAAATCAGTATTCTTTGTTTTTGTTGGTTTTTGGTAAACCTAGTGTTTTTAAATTTTAAAAATCTAGTGGGTGAGACAATATGTCATCATAGCTTTAATTTAAATTTCCCTGATGCAAATTAATCTTAGGTTTCATCTCTTGTGTTTCTTTGAAATCTGTATTACTTTTTTTTTTTTTTTTTTTTGTCTTTTTGAGACAGTGTCTTGCTATGCAGTTCAGGCTGGCCTTGAGCTCACTTTGGTAGCCCAGGCTGGTCTCGAACTCGCACGGATTCTCCTGCCTCAGCCTCCCGAATGCTGGGATTACAGGCGTGCGTCACCACGCCCGGCTTTTATTTTATTTTATTATTAGTTTTTTTCTTTGTTTCAGAACTTTTGTTTGTTTGCATATTTATTTTTATGGCCAACTCAGCCTGCCCTGAGGGCCGGACTGGCGCAGCAAGTGGTGCTGGGGATCGAACTGTGGTCCCTGCAGCCACCCAAGCTTTCCTAAGTGGGCGCTTTAGACCACTGAGCCATCCTGCCAGGCCCTAAATCTCTATTACTTTTTAGGAAAATTATTTGTTCAGAATTTCAGTCACGTTTTGTTTAGAATGTTTCCTTGCTGTTGACTTTTATGTGCAACATTTATGTGGATCTATATCTAAAATATATTTTGTAAGTAGTTTCCCAATCTGTGTCTTATCTCATTTTTTTCAACATTGCATATAAAACATAACTTTTTAAAGATTAACTTTTCAATTTTTGGATTTGTAGATAATGCTTTTTACAATATATTTAAAATGCATATCCTTAAATTTATGGTTACATAGATTTGCTCCAGCATTTTCATCTGGAATTTTATAGTTGCATTTACAATTGTTTCTATTATCAACTTTGAGTAAATTTTTATGAAAGGTGTAAACCTCGTATCTGTTTATCTTTTGTTGCCTGTCTTTGGATTCTGACATACAATTGTTTCTATACCATTGTTAAAGAAAGCATCTCAGCCAAATGCATTGTATTTGTTTATATGTCAAAGATTAATAGGATATATTCATATATTCCTAATTCTAGTGTCTAGTCTATTAATTTATTCATGATTCTGTTTTATTCACTTGTTGATGTGCCTGATGTTTTGACTCAGAAAAGAAAAAGCACTAGAAGTTTCATCATGTTGAATAACACATTTTTGTTGTGTTTTTATGAGATGTGCATGTTTTACTGACCAATATTTAATTACCTGTGAATTATTTCCATTCTTGTGGCCTTAATTTTAAGCTGCTATGTGGTGGATCTATAACAAGCATATCCAAGGGCCAAGTCAATGAAATTGCTAAAACATGGATGTTCTGACATTTGTACTGTGTGTGTCCTTTATAAAATACATTGCCTCCTTATACTTGGGGGGGAATTCAAATTATTGTTGACCCTCTGGGTCCTATAAATCTATTAATATTACACTTCTCAAACAATTGTTCTTTCCCTAGAGAATTTCCTTCCTTGGTTCTAATAATTTTTTGTATGTATGTTGAGACTAGTGGCCTGATAATGCTTCAGTGAGACAACATATGCATTCAGGAAACTGAAGAAGATGGTATAAAAGAAAATATTTGTAATATATTTTTCTATGTCTGAATATAATTTTATTTTGGCTTTATTAACCCAAATGAATGTCAGAATCATTCATAATGATAGGTTTGTTAAGTACTTTTATATTAATAATTTCTTTAGAAAGTTTAACCTTTGATTTTTGCTTATTTGTAAGTTCCCTGACAATTACTTGAGTTTTAGAAGAAATATAGCAAGGTGTGCATATTTAAAATAGTGGTGGTGCACTCTAAGGAATCTTGAAAAAATGTGTATTGAAAATATTTGTTACTCATTTCAGTAGGAGAAAGCATAGGTTACAATTTAAATTGAATATGTTTTAAAATTGAAAACAGTTTTGTAAAACATGGCAATAGGCTGTATACTAAAAGTATGAGTAAGAGGATGTAGGCAAACTCAAAATGTCATGAAATGATGATTGTTTGCAACCCTAAGTGTACTGTTAATTTAAAAAGAACTATGATTACCAATTTTATCCAATAAAATAAATCATGCCATTCTCAAAGTATAGCCATACTTTTGCCTTCAATCTTTAATGTTTCTAAAGCAAGATATATTGATCCTAAGAGCCTTATTGTCCCATTTCAATGTTTATGCTCTCTTATTTTCAATAGCATATTCATATGAGTAACAGTTTTTATGTTTTAAACCTACATATTTAACTCAACATTACATGAAATCTCTCTTTTCCTATTCTTTATGTCTGGAAGGAAAATTTTAGATTCACTTCTGCCTACATTATATTACTAAAACCCAAGCTAAGTTAGGGGAAGACATTCTTAGTATAGAAAAAGGTAATCTCTCTCTCTTTTACGTACCTAAACACATGTATATCCACCTGAAATTTTTTTTTTCAATCTGATTTGTTTTTAATTATTATGATCACATACAAATTTGTGCTCATGTTGTACCCTCCTCACTTTAATCCTTCTAATGAGCTGACAGGAAGCACCACTACCAATCACATATGACAATAGTTTTAGTCTTGTTTTTAAATAGCTGTTTTAAATACTACTCTGAACAGTAACTCAGTCTGACCTAAAGAATTCAAAGGTAAAGTCTAACATGCTATTATATCATGCTAACTCTTAAAAGGATCTGAACTTACAGATCAACTATACAATGTGAGAAATGTTAAATATTCTTTATTTAGTATTATACATACACCGCACTAAAATGCCTTTCAGTAAGTAAAAGGCAGCACTTTTTAGATACAGTGAATTCTAATTAAATTTTCATAGTCAAGACCAAAAATATATAGTTTTATTGTCTTCAACAACTCCCTTTAACAGGCTAATAAACACAAACTGAAACAGGGTAGTAGTCTTGCTTAGTTTTGAGACAGTGAAACATTTTCCCAGTATTTAAACATATTCACATAACCAGTTATATAAATATAAAACCAACCTTCAATAGTTTTGAAATGAGATCCTCAATCTTTGTGAAAAGTTGAACATTACTAATCAAGTTCAACCACATATTTAGAAGGGAAATCAGTGATAGTATTTGTTGAACTGGAATTACTATGAAAACTTGAAAAAAAGATATCCATTTTTAACTAAGAGCCAATTTTATTTAAATCAGGACTGTTCAACAAAAATATTCTGTCAGCCACTCATGATCTGAATTCTGGTGTATGAGATCTATTAAATTATGGTACACATACAAAAGCCACGAGACATTTCTGTTTTGTAATAAATAAGGTAGTGACTATTACTCATTAGTAGCCTTTTTGAGGTAAGCTATTAAGTCTGCCCTTTCTCCCTTCTTGATGCCAGCAAAGATCATTTTTGTTCCAGGGATGTACTTCTTGGGATTCTCCAAATACTCCATCAATGTATCCTCTCCCCAGGTGATACCTTTGTTCTTGTTGGCATCTGTGTAAGAGAATCCAGCAGCCTGACCTGTCTTCCACCCAAAGAGTCCATGGAGATTTGGCCCGGTCTTGTGCTTGCCTCCCTTCTCAACAGTGTGGCACTGTGCACATTTCTGTACAAAAATTTTCTTGCCTTTCTCAACATCACCCATTTTTAAACCTGATGCAGTTTCTGTGCCGGGTGGTCATCGCTCTTCTCTCGCTACCAAAAAGAAAGCTCCCGATCAGAAGCCTGATGTCCTGCTCTCTAGCCCAAGGACACGCCGGTCTGCGGCTAAGTACCGGTGTTGGTGCAACCACCTCCACCTGAAATTTTGAGAAAAAAATTTACTTAATGGTTAAGTGTGACTTTATCTTTTACTTGAAAATATTTCATGTGTATATATATATACATATATATATATATATATATATGTTTATACATTTCATATATATGCCTACATTGCTTCTTATCCTATAAAGTAAATACTACACGTAACACACTAATAAGAGTTTAGATTTATGTACAGATGCTTAGAATAGAACAGTTAAGAATTTTTTTTGAACAGATTCTATGTTTACAGTTATATATTCAAACCAACAAAATGTAACAAAGTTGTTATAATCATCCTTTAGGATTTAGTTATATTTTAAATTTCCCTTTCAATATTGAAAAATTCAGCCTACTTTAAATTTGTCTAAACATACTACGTGGAACCAACTCCATGTATTTAAAATTATGTTCATAATATGAAGACATCATCTTGAATCTCAGATATAAGCCTGGCCCGAGCTTACACCAACTGGGCACGGTAGGTGAATCCATGAAGCAACTGGCCAACTCTGTGTTTTCTAGTTATTGGGCTTGTTACTGTTTAAATCATAGCAAGCTGAGATTTTACAAACTAAGAGTCATTCAGGTAGATTGCTGCTCAAAATTTATAATATTTTTATTTCTAATTATGTCTGCTAGAAGCTGCTTAAAGGAAGAAAACATTAACTCTAAGTAGGTCATTTTTGTATGTCGAGGAAGTAGACTTAGACATTATTAATATGGATACATTAAGTTATTGAATTTAAATGCATGATCTTATGTTTCTTAATTCTAGACAAGGCATTTATAAATCTATAAAGAGCTAATGGTATTAATAAATTTCACAAAGTTCTTTAAAATTTCCTGTTTCTTAATTATTGTATAGCTTGCTGTCTCAGTTATTGTTCTCTTGTTGCTGGGATAAATGCCCAACACACAAAACGAAGGAAGGAAAAGCTTATTTAGCTCACACTTACTGGATGTTTCAGTCCGTACTCAACAGGCTCCAAGACAGAGAGCAAAAGTTCATGGTGGCAGCAAAAAGCAGAGAGCAAAAGGGCAGGAGCAGCTACAGCAATGGCAACAGAGAACAAGTATGTCTCCCTTATGTTGCATTTAGGCTATCTGCCCCAGGCTGGTTGCAGTACTCACACTCATAATTCCAGCAACACTCACATCCATGGTCTTAGTGAATCATGGGTTAATCAAAAACTCTAGAAGTCCACCTCATGACTGAACGAGGCTTTGGGGGAACAACTAGACACAAACCATAACATTTGCATAACTCAGAAAACTTACCTGGTTATAATAACCTCCCTAAAATTCACTTAGTGATCTAAAATAACATGCGATTTATTAAACTTCCAATTTATGACATGAGTGATAGTTGTTGCTACTTTTATCTACTCTTCTGGTTTCTGTGTGACTCGTATAAACTAAGTAATTGTATATTTTGTTCAGTAAAATTGGCTGTACTGTTTACCTTACAACATTAGTAAGACCATAAAATGCAAGTTGTAAAATATTCTTACAAACTAATTTGGTATGTAATCCATATAATTCCTAGTCACATTAATCCTTGCCACCACCAGGCATTGCTAAAAGATTATACTAACAAAGCTACAAGACAACAAATGTAAAATTTAGTCTATGCTAACGTATGAATTATTCATTATTGCAATAATATGTAGATTTTTTTACTTTAACATCTAAATTGAAAGGCCAGTCCTTCCCTCATCAGCATTCATTTGCTGTTATCTGCGTGTCCCAATGACAAAGACGATCAGTCTCTAGCACTAGTTATCTGTCTGTTAATAACATTTATGAGCAAGGCCAAAGTTTTACATTAGATACTTCTCAGAAAAATGGAGTGGTCTAGTTATTCTGTTGCTCTAGCTTGTTACAGAGATGGTGCATATACATTTTTGACAGTTTTACAACAGGTGCCCAAAGTATACATTGAATCATTAGTTTAAAAATTGTTACAGTGAAAGACACACTTCCATTGTCTGTTGAAAATACTCCTGCTTGCTTTGAATCCATCCCATCATTCTTGCCGCCTTCTCAAGCAGTGTGGAAGTCCTTCTGTGTCTTCATGAGGTCTGATGAAAAATATGATAAATGTTGCTGAGTGTCACGGAACAGAAAGGTAGACTCATAAAAACATAACAGCCTATCTTCATCTGCCTTATTCATCAGATGTGGCATTGTATGACTTCTAGTTCTTTCTTAAAGTCAAAATGACCACGAAGGGTAAATGAGGTGAATTTTTTGAGTTGTTGCACAACCATGAAAATGCAACTGAAGACAGGCATAGTCATAATGTGGGCTGAAAACCACTGCTTCGACACTGTCTCAGAGGAAGTTCCAAGGTGGGCAGCTCCCCAACTAGCTGAAGGACAGCCTCATGCAGCAGAGCCCAGGAGAGGATGGGCATCTCCAAGCTGGCCATAAACCGATTTTCTGTGTATCACTTAAGCCTCTAGATAAAGCAAAAGATACTTAAGAACAACTGTAAAATAATTTAGTCAATGAGCTGGATGTGGTAGTGCACACCTGGAATTCTGGCTCTTGAGAAACTGAGGCAGAAGGATTGCAATAAATTTGAGGATAGGCTATGTTACATAGTGAATTCAAGGGGATCCTAAACTACAAAGCAAGACCCTATGTAAGAAAAAACAACAACAACTGCAAAAACAAACAAAACTATCTTTCCCTGCTAAGAAGTAAGTACGAATGTTTATTTAGCAGAAATTACTTCAGACCCTACAATTTCATGTGTGTGACCCCCAAAACATAACAGAACAGTGAAGAGAATCATGCGGTAGTCAGTAGCATTTCTCTGCAACAGAGCCAATATCTATGAACTATGTACAGCAAAAAGACTGCTAAGCAAACACAGGGCATACTAGTAGAAAGCTAGAAATTTTATAATATACTATAAAATTTTCTAACCCCAATGATATAAAGTTTATAATTTTATAAATAAATATAGTTTATTTATTAAACATAAATAGAAACAAGATGGAAACAGGGTAACACACAATAATATATGTTACAGATTTTCAAAACAAGCATAGCTAATTAACGATTGTTATATTATCTATTTTTATCAAGTCTGTTTCTCAGATTAATGCTTTCTTTCAAGAAATCTTATATTTTTCCTTGTTTTTAAAAATTTTTTACAGAGTATAATAATTTTTTGCCTTTGATTTTTTTCTCTTCTATCCATATTTTTATTGTTTAAATTTAACAATGGTTATATTGCATATTTTCATCATCAGATCAGTTTAGATTAATACATATAGGTATATAGGATTGATCAAACAATTAAACATTAACACATTCAATCAGCATTACTTATTTTTTCTTTTCCCGTTTCTTTTTTTTAAAAGTTGACACATCGCATATTGTCCTCACAATAGTGCTACAGAGTACAGTGTGTGGGCATGACCCACGTCTCTATTGATGTTGCTAAGAAAAAAAAAAAGAAAGAAGAAGAAGAAAGGAAAAGAAAATTCTTCTCTTTGGATTAAGAGGAAGCAGATGCATACACAGTCAAATGTTCTGCAATTGCAGTGGGCCACCAGTGAAGATTGTAATGTTGGAGGCTATTGAATCTAAGCCTCCTAAAGCTCATCTCACCAATCTAGCTCTGCATTTCATGCATTGTAATTAAGCTTTTTTTTTTTTTCTTTCTGGGTGATCAAGGGCAAGTCAAAAAAGACCTGGGACCATATACAGTACTTTGTAGAACTGTTGTTAATGTCAGCCTTCGGGACGAGTCACGGCCATTGCTTGGCCAGTTTGCTTTCTGGGAAAGTCTGAGAGAATGTTTTTCTCTGGATGACTCTCCTTACATGCACTATAGTTCATGTACCCCTTTCCTCTGAGGTAGAGAGTATAATAATTGATAAGACATTAGAAATGGTACACATTTAGAAGACCAATATGAGAGGTATTCAACCTTTTATAGATATTTTAAGAAAACTAAAAAATGGATAAAACATTAGAAATGATACAGAATTTTATAAATACAAGATGATAGGAATTCAACAATAGTTATATTGCATGCTGTTCTCTTCAAAGTAGCTGTTCAGATTATCAGATATAAGCATGTAAAACTGGCCAAAATAAAAATTTTAATCATTAGCTGCTCCTTTCAATAAACAAATACAAATTAGTATCATAATAATCATATATATATATATATATATATATATATATATATATATATCCCTCATCCTAATTATTGTTTCCTTTGCAACAGTTTCTTTCCCTTTCACCTCTTGTACTATATCTATTATACCTTTTGGATTTTATTTACTTTTTCAGGTTCTTACACTAGGGAGCCAATTCGATGTTTACACATGAGGGTCTGATTTATTTGTCCTGTGACTATAGCCTCTAGTTGCACCTATTTGCCTATAAAACTTCAAGTTTATCTTTCTTTGTAGCTGAGTAATACTCTATTGCATAGAAATACCATATAATATCTATTCATTTTTCAGATTTACTGCTAAATTCATTCCTCAAATTGTGCTGCTATAAACATTAATTTTTGGGCTGGCCAAATAGCTCAGCAGATTAAAGTGCCAGGGGTTCAGTCCCCAGGCCTACCTGCCATGTAGGCCCTACCCCCAGGGCATGCTGAGACAGGCAATTGAGACTGGGCATGGTGGCCAGTGCCATAATCCCAGCTCTTGGGAGGCTGTAAACAGGCAGATCACTATGAGTCTGATCTAGTAGTGATACCCTGACCATACTGTACAATTTTCCCTAAAATATAAAACAACATAAAAGAAAACATCATTAGTTTTTTGGTAACAGTCAATTATAAAACTCAGCCAATTGGAGTTAAATGGTTTATAAGAGCTTCATGTAACGTTCTATTATAAAAATAAAAATTTTAACGGAATAATTAAGATTGAAATGATAACTTTCCATTATCTGATCAAGGTACAATCTTGCTTAACTGTCTACATTTTAATAGAAGATTTTAACATAAAGGATCCGTACTAATACCATGAATAAAAGTGATAGTGGTAAATTAAAAAAAATAGACTAACACACAAAAGTTCTATCTATGAATAGGGCCATTCGTGGGGAGGAAGCCTTTTATTTTTTTTAAATAAAATATTAGTGTTTTATTTTAAAATAACCATTAAAATGATGTTTAATCTAAACATACTTGGTTTTCTGTTAGAAAATAGTATTTCTGTCAAGCCTATGGCATTTTGCCCTGTCTCTTACTCTCAATTATTACTCTTTTTTTTTTGTTAACCAACGATTTACTTGAGAGTATAACAGTAACTGACTTTATATTGGGAGCAGTACACATCAAAAAGATGAGAATGACATGCATTCCAAGCATAATTTTAGTGTTGCATAGTGCTATGATCAATGTGATGAACCTTTTGAAGGTTCTTAGGACCAATATCTGATTCATCCTGTGTACATAAGTGCATGGTTTTGCTCCTGCTATGTTTCCTCTTTTATCTGGTTCCAGTCGCTTTGTTGTTGTTTAATCCATAACACATTCAACTGTGTTATGCCCTTAAGTTTTTATTTCTTCTTTAGAGTTCTTAGGAAAGGGATAAATGAACTATAGTGTGTCTAAGGAGAGTCGCCCAGAGAAAAACATTCTCTCAGGCTTTCACAGAAAGCAAACTGGTAAACAGTGGTCATGACTCGACCCGAAGGCGGGCACTGACAACAATTCTACAAAGCACTGTGTATGGTTCCAAAGTTAATCCTGAGAGGATTTGACCTTGGAAGATACAAAAGATGAATGTTTTGTCATACAGGTCTTACTTTAACTTGCCCTTGATCACCCAGCAGAAAAGCTTAATTACGAGGCATGAAACGCAGAGCTAGATTGGTGTGATGAGCTGTAGGAGGCTTGGATCAATAGCCTCCAACATTGCCAGTTTCACTGGTGGCCCACTGCAATTGTGGAACATTGGACTGTGTATGCATCTGCTTCCTCTTAGTTCAAAGAGAAGAATTCTTTTTTCTTTCTTTACCAATATCAATTGGAAGGTGTGTCATGTCCACACCCTGTGCTCTGTATTACTATTGTGAGGACAATATGCAGGGTGTCAATTGTTAAAAAAATTAATATTTATTGAAAATGTTAATGTTTAGTTGTTTGATCAATGTTGTATACCTATATCTATTAATCTAAACTGATCTGTTGATGAAAACATGTAATATAACCATTGTTAAATTTTTCTGGTTTTGAAATTCTGTACTATATGTACTCTTAGTTGTTACTTTTTTTTCTATCATTGTTTCTGCTATTTTTAGTCTTTAAAATAAAAATAATAAAATAAAAATATTTAAAAAAGAAAATAGTATTTCTTATACTATAGTAAATTCTGACTATTCTGAAGAAGATGGTACTTCTTAGTGATGGTCAGTGGCTGATGGTTAGAAGAAAATTCAGTTATATATTCAAACTTAGTGTATTTAGTGATAACTCAAATGCCTACCTATGGAAATGTGAAATTCATATATATATTTTTATTTTTTATTTTATAATATAAAAGAATATTTTTTATCAGTATTCACCCTGTTTCATAGTAGACTTGGAAACATAAACTGAGACCAGAAGCAGGTAATTTTCTCATAAAATTATATTTAAACTAGTTCACTAAGATGTAGAATTACTGTATTTTGAGAAGTTGTTAAAAACCAGACACAAGCCAGGCGTGGTGGTGCATGCCTGTAATCCCAGCACTTGAGAGGCTGAGGCAGGAGGATTGGTGAGAGTTTGAGACCAGCCTGGGCTACAAAAGTGAGCTCAAGTTCAGCCTGAACTGCACAAGAACCTGTCTCAAAAAGACTAAATAAATAAATAAATAAATAAATAAATAAATAAAATACATAAAAACCAGACACAGAATTGAAACTACGACAGGCAAAGTGAACCATAGCACTAATGTAATGCTTGCACACTATTAGTATTAAAATTAGCATGCTCTTCTCCTTAGCTTTCAGAAAACTGTTTTGTACATTTAAACACAGAGTGAAGACATAACTCCTTACATCTAAATAGTGTATATGTGATGTCTTCAGTTAACAAAAAGTAAGCTAACTATATTAAAAAATACTGAGTTTTCTGCAAAAAATGAAAGATATTAATGGACTAATTATTCCTCGATGTCTATTGTAGTATTTATATTCCTCCTTACTCAAAATGACACATAATCAGAATATGTATATCGAAATACGTAATAGTTACATAAGACATACATCCATAATAATTAAACAAATTATTCATATTTCTAATTGAACTCTAGTTTAATTCTAATTGCTTATGAAACTTCAACTGAAATGAAAGCTTTTCTAAGGGCCTCTTTCATCTCAAGTTGTCAATAATATGAATTCTCAGAGAAAATATTAGTCATTTCATGAAAAGCAGAACAGATCACAACTTCCAATCAATGTCTAACCCTGCCTCTACAGAAGCTTTGAAAAAATGAATATCTGTTCATTTCAGAAGTTTTGAGAGGCTGAATATTTGAGATTATAATATACATGGATAATAGAATCCATAGGAATTTTGTGCAGTTATTTTCAAGAATTAGTTATTCATTCATGTCTAGTACTCTAACATCAAAGCTAATTCAATCAAAAGCAACTTTTACCAAGTGGAAACTGAAAATTCTTTCAATTTTAAGCAAATATCATTAAAAATCTTCTTTGAAGATATTATGGTTATGCTTCACTGATATCTGTGCTTGTTTTATAGCTTGATCAAATAACTTCAAAACAAGAAAATACATTTTTAACTTTCTAGACTGTGGACTCCCAAAATGTTTAATACCTTTCCCATGCACATGCTCCAACCATCCACGGTGCACCACTAAGGCATGTAGCATCAATATATAGCTTGGTTTACGAGGGATCATGTCCTGATAAACCTAGTATAACTTGAAAATATAGTAAATTGTACGTAACTTAACCTATCATATATGCTAGTATGGCAACTTATCAAATGGCAGAATATCAATTGCTTGCCTCATGGTTGTGTGTCATGACATATTGTGCTACTTCAGGACAATATCAAAGTTCGTATCACAGTTTCTACTGAATGTGTATCATTTACATATCATCATAAAGTTGAAAAATCATTACAGTCATAAGTCAAGCCCCTCCTGTGTCTTAATGGGGTGTGCAAACCAGTAGCATGGAAAAACAGGACAATTGGGTGGCCTACATGAATCCAGTAGTAATGGCCAGATCAAGAGATCCAATCCAGTCTTCAGGGCCAAGCATTCAAAATTATCTGAATTGACTCAGGGCCTAGATCGTTGAGCACTCTGACCCTGATTCCGAAAAACATATTCTCCATGCGGGTGCCATTTTGGAACCTGGTTTGGCTTCTGCTGCCATTCTGGTACTTGATTCTCTGTGGCTTTCTTCTCCAGGCAAAACCTCTCTCCCTTGCAATTCTGAGGCTCAAAGGATGGAGAGCTGCCACTGCTTGTGATTCGGAACTCAGGCTATCCTTTTGATTCTTTGGTTCCTTCCTAGCAATGGAGATACTTGTAGCTCCATCTTTGTAGTCCACAGCTTTCCTGGTGCTTCCTTTCAGGTCAAAATCACATTTTAAATCATCCTTCTTGGCTTTCTGCTCTTGATTTTCAACATAAACCTGGCTAAAAGCCAACGATAACAACCATGCCACTGCCCCAGTGATTTGCTGCTTTGAAATATCTCTTGAAAGATTAATCAGTCCGCCATGTTTAATTTTAGTCTTAGGCAAAGTCTCCGAGCACAGGTAAAATTCCAAAAGACTTTCAGCCAATCCATAGCACAAATCATCTGGAGTCCAATGACCAATGCTTTTGTCCTTTTTCCCACCAGAAACCTCCTCAGCCTGGTCTTTACAGGCAGGCCTTTCAGTCTTCTGGTCTGAGCTCTGACCAGAATCTCCCAAGCTGAACAGCAGAAGCCATTCTAGTGCTTTGCTTTTACGTGATTTCTTTGAACCTTTCCTATCTCTTCCCATAAGCCATCCCCAAAAGCTTGTAATCCATATGGTCAGGTTAGTCACAGCAACAACCCCACTCTCAGTATGAAATTCTGTCTTAGTTACTCTTCTATCATTGCTGGGACAAATACCCAACACTCAAAATGAAGGAAGGAAAGGTTTATTTAGCTCACAGTTACTGGAGGTTTCAGTTCATATTCAGCTGGCCCAAGGCTGAGTGGAACAGAGCAGAGAGCATCCAGTTTGTGCCGGCGGAACAGCAATAATATGGTGGCAGAGGCAGCCAATCAATCAGGGCAGCAGAGCAACAGCTCTAGTCTGTCTCTATTCCTATCAGGTTCTCTGCCTTAGGATATCTGCCCCAGACCACACCCATAGTCCCAGCCCTACTCAGACTGATAATCCCATCAGTACCAATACACATAATCCCAGTGACTCATGAGTCAACTCTCAATCTACAGGAGTCCCCGCCCAATGACTACATGAGGCTCTGGGGGAAGAAGTCGATATAAACCGTAACACAGGCCTACCTGGGAAGAAGTGAAAGAGCAACTAGAAAAGAAAAAAAAGCCTCTAAGGCTTTGGCTGAATCTGAAGAAAAAAATGAATGAGAACTGGAAGAAAGAACTGGAAAAGCACAGAGAGAAATTATTAAGTGGAAATGAGAGCTCATCTAAAAAAATAGAGAAAGAAAGGAAGAAATTTGTAGGTACTCATCTTCTTCTTTATTGAGCTTTGATTCTTCCAGCAGTTCTTCAGATTCTGAGAATGAGAAAAAGAAGCAAGCAAAAAGGAGAAAGAAAAAGAAGGACCGTTCACATAAATCTTCTGAAAGCTCCCTGTCAGAAACTGAGCCAGACATTAAAAGCAGTTTTAAAAAAGAGAAAGCAATCAAAGGATGCCACTGCAAAAGAAAAGGACATTAAAGGATTTACAAAGAAAAAAAAAGATGTATCCTCAAGATAAACCTTCTTCATTAGAGTCCTTATCGAATCAGATCACACAGAAGAGGTACAAGCAAAAAAGAGGAAAAGCAGTGAAGAACGAGAAAAAGTAACAGAAAAAAACAAAAAAGAGAAAAAAGAAGCATGAAAAACACAGTAAGAAGAAAAAGAGGGATGCTAGTTCATTCTGAGTCACCATAATATTAACAAAAACCAAGATTCCTCTACGAAGAAAGTGCAATGTCTTAAGAAATTTCAACAGTGAAATTATGATATATTCTCAACATGCATGAACTTTCTCGTTCTCTGAATTGTTCCTGGACTATTCAATAGGCACTCCAATGCCACTATGTGAAAGGACCATAATTGTGGCTTGCTTCTCTAACGTCTACTTTTTTCTCCTCCACCGCAGCATAACCTGGAAGATAATACATGGCAGTCACACCAGTGGTTAAAATATTTGGGAAGAAAGCTAATATTTTTGGCTAGAAGTACCTAGTGATAAATCAATATGAACTTAATCTGGATACATCTCTAGATGTAATCAGAAGTGGCCAGATGATTTTATTTAAATGTTTTAAAGTAGGGATTACAAAAATATTTTGAAATACTCCATAGATAAGTATATCTTAATTTTTCCCCCTTGTATACTTTTTACTTATCTCAGCAAATAGCTTTCCCAGGTGAACGAAAAGTAGTTTGTTATCTCTTTAGCTAGCAGAACAATGTGCCTTTGGGCCTCATGCCTCCTACTTTTGTGGACACAGTAGCCATGCCTCCTGGGGAGGCCAGAGCTCCATACAAACCCTCTTGCCCTTCACTGAGCTTAATAGCATCTGTGGACCTTGTCATCTGCTGTTTTGAGTGGACCATAGAAATAGCCCTTTACAGCATGAGAAAGACCCAAAGCCCTGAGTTTATACCTCCACATCAACAAAAAACTGAGTGTTTTTGAGCTTTAGAATGTGTTATTTCATTTGAATTAATTTTTGACTGTACTTCAGTTTGGAGAATTGTTTCATATAGACACTGGTACTTTTTGAACCTAATAGCTAAAGTTTCTAAAATGCATGTTTTATGTCGTTAAGTTTTAATCAGCCAGAAAATTTTTATGCAACCAATGATAGCTACTTTATTTTTGTGTATGAATGTTGTTCTATCTGCAATGTTTAGCTTTTTGTTCTTATTTGTACTGTCTCAAGTTCATTACTATGCTTAATGGCATCCTTGCCAAGATATTTAGCATATAAAAAGCAGGTTTGAGTTTTTGTTCTAAACAGATTCATATTGAAGCTGAGATTTACAAAAGAATTGAGTGGCAGGCCTGGTGTGCTGTATCTTGTTACATAAAGCTATTGTCAGAATCTTGGTAAAACCAATTTTTTAAAAGTCTGTTGTCTTTGTATATTCATAACAAATTATGACAAGTTAAATTTAAGTGAGAATTGTACTACTGCTCCTGTGTGATATTTTGCCAATATTTTATGTCTCATATCTTATTGAATTATTAGCAATGTTAAGAGGAACTGATAATTCGTTTTCATATAATCAGGTAATATGACATATAATTTGATGTGCAATTTTGCCTGTTACAGAGGGTATACTAATTATAGTGGTATATACACAGAACATTTTGGCATGGCGAGAAGCTGAATAAATAGCTATTCTATTTAAAAAAATTAGTCAAACTCCTCCCATAAAAAGATATGTGTTATAGTTTATGTCTAGTTGTCCCCCCAAAGCCTCATGGAGTCACTGGGCGGGGACTTCTAGAGTTTGAGACTTGATCCATAATCCCTGGGATTATAGGTTTTAGTACTGATGGGATTATGGGTGGAAGTACTTCTGGGATTATGGGTGTAGACTAGGGCGGGAGCTAAGGCAGAGAGCCTGAATGTAATATAAAGAGAGACAGAGAGACAGACTAGAACTCTAGCTGTTGCTGTTGCTCTGCTGCCGTGTTGGTTGGCTACCTCTGCCACCATTTTGTTGCTGTTCTGCCGCCATGAACTGGATGCTCTCTGCCCTGCTCCACTCAGCCTTGGGCCAGCCGAATATGGACTGAAACCTCTACGAACTGGGAGCTAAATAAGCCTTCCCTTCCTTCATTTTGAGTGTTGGGTATTTGTCCCAGCAACGAGCAAAAAGTAACTAATACAATATGTAAAGTCAAATGTAGTATTGGTACACTTAGAAATTCTCATTTAACTTGTTAAATGAGTAATTAATTATTTTCATTAGTCTACGTGATGCTCAAGGAAAGTAGCTAATAAGATACGAGGTACAACATTTCGACTGATGAAGAATCCTATGTCAAATGAATCAATCTGATATATCATCTGTAAAATTCATATTATTAATGTGATAGTTCCTTGAAGATGCCTGCATGCATCTTACATAGTAGACCAGAGAATTTCTGTGACCTGGGACATATTATAAATGTTGCATCAAAGTCCTCCTCAGTAACTTCCTAAGATCCCAATGGAGGCAACTTCTAATATAACCAAGGGCATTGCTACCTATTTGGCTAGCATGGAATAAATCAGGTCTCTAAGTTTTGCTTGCTATCTTGTCTAATATTAGAAAACAACTTTGATATATAGGAGGGTACACAATACATTTCATTCCTTCAAGAGGAATCAAAAATGAAATTTAGCATTAGGAAAAAATTAGATTTTTTATTGCATTTGGGTCCTACTGCATATTAAATCTCATTGAAATTCAGACTATTTATTGTGGTCTTCTGACTTCGAGGCAGATTTACCAAGAGTTTTCAAACATTATTATTACTGAAAATATCAAAATAATCCAAAATACTATTGTGGACTTGACATATGCTCTTGTACAAAATATTGCCATCCTCTTTTGATAGAACTTATGCTTTTACCTAAAGGATTTACTAAAATACAATTTGAATTATCAAGTCTTAAAAATCATGCTGAAGTATTTAAGTGTCAGTAGTATATTATGTAATCTGAGTTTGCTTCATAAACTATAAAGGAATTAACTAAATATATACTAAATTGAAAGTATGTGAGGTAAGCTTTGGTTTCACCTTTGGAGAAAGATATATGAAAAAATTAGATTAAAATAAGTTTTATCAGCTCAGAAACAGATGAACAATAACTGATCATGTGACATCTTTAAAGCTTATTAAATATAAGAATATTACATGAAGTTGCTTCCATTATTATGTTTGTGAATCATCACTCTTAATGTTCAGTTAGAAAATGTTTAATAGATTTCTTTAAAAATGACACATATATTTGTATTCTATTAAAATATGTTGTATTACGATAAAGATAAAGGCTATATATACATTATAAGAAATAACAAAAGAGAAAATAATCACTTCAATGTTTTCAATCTCCACTACATAGCTTAGCAGTTATTCTTTACCCAAATTCCTAAACATTAAGCATATGTAGGCAGTTACATTTTTAGAAAAATTCTAAACTCCTATTTTGATATTCTTCAAACAGATTTGGCATCACTATACCAAGTGCGAATTTACTTGACAGACTCACTGTGCAGAGGGTAGCTAGCTCCTTCCCAGGGGATTGAACACAGGACCCTGCACTTGCCAGGCAGGTGCTTATTCTACTGAGCTATTTCCCTGGCCCCTTCTTTCTAGGTTTTGACTTTCTTCCATTCATAGTAGTAACCTAGAGAAGCAAAATATGCTAATCTCACATCTGAGGCCAGATATATGAGCTAGAAAATGTACTAACATTGTTAATTCCATAAACTTTGACTTCATTAAGAATCCCTAACCCCTAAGGATAGGTAACACATTTATGTATTTATTGTCTAAAGAGAGGGAATATAATAGTATGTATAAAATACACCTTTAAGAGTTGGGAACCATGAAAGCTATAAAACTGGCCAAATGTGTGAAAGTGAGACTGGACCTCAGTGCCTAAGGCTTACGAGCTACCCTGGTCCTGAGCTAAGCAGCTTGACTGGTTAGTGCCCATTATTAGTCATTAGGCAACAATGTGTCATGTGTTACTAACTTTGCAAAAGTATAAATAAACATATTGTTACTCAGGGGTCATCTTCCCAATCAGGCACTACCTAAACTAGCTTTTGTATTTTGGCTATCTTCTTCTCATTCTTGATACCATTTTTTCCTTGGGTAGGATGGATCACACCGAGACTCATGGATCCTTACTTTTGGACTCTGGTCGGGACGCCTGATATGAGATAAGCATGGGCAGCTGGAATGCTTCTAAAAGGTATGCCTAAGGGAGGGAAATGGATTGGTTACAGCCAGCACTATTCAGTGCAGGCATACATTGGTATTGGCACATTAGGTACAAAACTTGGGGATGGAGGCTCACTAGGGCCAAAAATGGATTCACTAGGATTAGAGAGATAAAGGAGCATAAAGAGAGAAATAAGCTTGAGGGAAGCCAAAAAGTAAAATGTTAGGTTGAGTTAAAAACGGAACAGAGTTTCAAGAATCATATATATATATATATATATATATATACATATACATATACATATATAAATATATATATATATATATATATATGTGTGTGTGTGTGTGTGTGTGTGTGTGTGTAAAAATCTTTGTTGTTTTTCTTGCTTCTGTGATTGTGTTGCTTTCTAAGACTACCATAAAGGACATTATTGCGTGGAGTACTGTTTTAAAATTAAGCTCCAAATGGGGAAAGGAGGGTAGAGGGAAGGTACAGTAGATCAGCTTAAATTCTCTAGCTTTGCTCAATTAGATAAAAAAGCTAAAAGTTCTTTTAAATTGCAAACAATTTGCTCTAAGCCACAAGGCATTGCACGGGAGTTGGCTGGGGCGGGGTGGGGGGACTGGGTTCAGAGAGGACTCTGCTGGGGTCTCCCAGCTGCCTGTGCATCTCTTTGCCCCATCCAACTACAAGGTTGGTGCATACCACAAACTATAGTCATATGTACCTAATGCCAAGTAGGAAGATGATGACTATGGCATGCTGTGGCCTTGGCATTGGCTATATGCATTGCTGGCATCACAAAATTGTTAGGCTCAAGATAGTGTCTATGTTTAAAAAATGGGTAAAAACAAAACATCCATTCATCGGAGTGACAGCAGGCACACACAGTTCCTGAGCACAGAGGCCATGGCAGCTCAGAAAACTTTCACTGAGTCACAGACCTGAACTTCACCCTCAAGGGAAGAGAGCCATTTCTTTATCTTCCTTGAAATGTGCATTAAAAGAAACCAAACTGTGCTGAGGAACCCATGGAGGTGGGTTTTCAACATCTCTACCCTGTTTCTGAAGGTTAAGTCCCTAATAATCCAGGACAAGTTTTACATCTTCATGAAAGTGTACTTTTTAAAGCCTTTGAAGAATTAACACAAGCTATTGTTGCTTATGGCCCAACTGCTCCCTTTATTTTGATTTTAGTAGAAATGTTAGGACAATAGACTATGGCCCCAAATGATTGGAAAGAAATAAGTAAGCATGTTTGCATCCAGATTATTTGTTGTGGAAAGGAAATTTCTTTGAATATTGTGCAGAACAGGCAGCTGGGAATGCAGTTTACAATTTAGCCATTAACAAAGGATATGCTTGCTAGAGAAGGTGCCTTTGCTAGCACAATCAACTGATCTTCGCATTGCAAAAGTATGAACACGCTAAGATAGCTGCCATTAGGGCCTACAGGAACTTCCTTCTAAGAGTGAGGCATCCCTTAATTTGACTTCTATTGGGCAGGGCCCAATGAAACTTTTGAAGATTTTGTTGCACATTTATTGCAAGCAGTGACAGGATTATAAGTACAAAGAGTCTACTCAATTAGTAGTTCAACAATTGGCCTTTGGAAATGCAAATAAGTGGTGTAAAGATGCATTAAGCGCCCACAAAATCAGGCTACACACTGCCTGAGATAATTCAGATTTGTGCAGATATTGACCCTTCATATACACTGGGGTCTGCCTCAGCCCCATCAATTAATGGGAGCGCTCTCCCCTCTCACATCTCAAACTTCTCTGGCCTTTGGTGAGTGACAATTGACATTGGAGTTTTAGACCTCAGTTTCCCCTCAAGATTCCTAGTGACTCCTAAAATGGTACTCCCAAAATATTCCTAATAGAGTTTATGGATCTATGCCTCAGGGTACAGTGGTGATCTTTCTAGGCCACAGCAGTCTCATTTTAAAAGGTCTCCAGATTTTTGCCTTATGTCATCTATGTTGATTACACAGGGAAATCAAAGTTATAATTCAGTCTACCCAAGCCATTATTTGAACCACATGAGACTCTTATATTATTCAGTTGGCCAATCATTCTTTGATAAAACTTTAAAATTATTAAAAAGAAATATTAGATTAAAAATAAATATTAATTAAAGAAAAAACATTTCTAAGAACTTTTCAAATGCAAGTGTAGATGGTCTCCAAGTAGAGCAACTAACAGTGTGGAGGGCTATTATGCCCTGAGTAGAACTTAGCAGAAAAGCAGGAAATAGAGTGGTTCTCTCTCTCCATTATAACTGGCATTAAAAGAAAAAAATATACAATTTCCACCTAATGTGATTAAATTGAAAGGCTGTTTCCATCCCAAAGGTAAAAACAATTTGCCTTTTTGGGGTAGGCTGGGACATGATCTGAACCCCAGCCTGGCAAGCTCAAGGACCTGAGTTTGATATCCAGTACCACATGCCAGGCCCGCAGGAACTGCACAGTGAGACCCTGTACCAATCAATTAATTTACTGATGAATTTTTTAAAAGTTTGCTTAAAAAATCATATTTTCTGATATTTTTAATAATGGGGATACTTTTTAAAATTACTTAAAATTTCTTTAATTTCTAATAAGTTTGACTGCTTGTTCTACAATCCTTAATTAAAATTTATATAAAAAGCTTTGATAATTTACAAACAAATATAGAGATTTGGAGTACAATCTAAAAGCTGGTGAGATAGCTCAGCCTAAAGTGCCTGCTTAGGTAAGATTAGGCAACCACAGGCCTGAAGTTGGATCCTCGGGACGACATGCTGTGCCAGCCCCACCTCCAGGGCAAGCAGAGCCGGCCATAATATAAATAAATACATGAATAGATAGATAGATAGATAGATAGATAGATAGATAGACAGATAGATAGATATATAAAGTTTACAAGAATAAAAATAAAATCAGAAGCTTGATTTCAATGTCCCATTTAAGTAATAAAGGCCTAGTGATGCTAGTGATGGCATCCAAAGGTGTACAAGCCATGCTAACTTCTTCATATTTGGGTCCACTTATTCAGAAAAGATATATTGTGCCCCAAACTCTTCAGACCAACCATTCAGGACTTTACTTGGTAATATTAGTTGGCTCCATCTATATTTTGGGGTAATTTCTCCAGTGTTATCCTTTAGATAAGTTAAAATAATTTTCTTTTTTTTTCAGATGGGTCATATTAAGTTAAGTGAGGAAATGTATGGCTTCCTCTTCCAAAATATAGGATACAGGGCTGTCCAGATAGCTCATCAGATTAAAGCACCTGCTTAGGCAGATTCAGGGGTCAAGGGTTTGGTCTATGGTATGCCATGCCATCCCCATCCCTGGAGTGTGCTGAAAACACAATTGAGGCTGGGTGTGGTGGTGTGTGCCTATAATTCCAGTGCTTGGAAGGCTAAAAAATAGGATGGATCACTATAAGTCTGATCTGTGGAGTGAGACCCTGTATACCTTATACTAGATATGCAGAAAAAAAAAAACCTAATATAGGATACAGGTTTATCAGTGTACAATTAAAATTCAATTACAAAAGTTTGGGGCAACCAATGTCTCCAACTTCACTTGTCAATATACACTATTAAAATTTTTAAATTCTATAAAAGATGAAAGTACAGCAGCAGAAAGACAATTCCATTAGATAAGAGAAAATAGGCTAGGGACAATCTTTTGGAGAGATCTCCATATTGGACATGGGAGGGAAACAGTCCACTACTAACCTGGGGCAGAAGCTATGATTGTGTTTTTGTAAGAAATGCTAGATGACCTATTTGGGTGTCAGAGTGTGCTGTCCAGCTATACCATAAAGCTTGGGTATCAAAGTGTGCTGTCCGGCTATACCATAAAGCTAGATCTGGAGAAGAAGTTAACAGCGATGAGGGAAGATCCACCCTGGGGGCTACTTAAGAAACTCACATAATGAAAATCTAAGGTTTAAATAGGTGATAAAAATGCATAAAATAACTGAGCTGAATTTTACTGATATTAAGACAAAAAACACACAAATTAATAATATAAAAAAGATTTTATTTCTTCTAAATTTTTCTGGTAAGAGATCTCTGCTAATTGACAAATAACACAGTCTATTTATAATTATAAATTTCTAAAAATTATAATAGTTATTAAAATTCAATTTGGTCAAGAATACATCTGAGTGCGCTCTCACTTTATAAAGATGTTTGTGTGTTCTGTATAAGTTTATGTGTTTCTATGTTGTTCTGTGAACAGCTGTTTCTCTTTTTTCTTGTTTGATCACTTGTTCATAATACAATTTGGGATACAGACTTAAAATCAAGCTTTCCCCTAAGTTACCAGCTGGTCTAAATGATATCAAAATTGGTTTGTATACAGTTAATCAAAATGTTTAAGCTAATTAAGCAAAAATTCCTTAGAGTAGGGAGAAGCTATTAGAGATGAGTCCAGTTGTTGAGTAAGAGATGTGTCCAAACATTTTATTCATTAATGAGAAACTCCCAATGATCTCAATAGTCTCTTAGGACACACCCTCGACAAACTGGTCATTGGTTAAAGGATAAAGTTTTTCAGAAAAAAATTACAATTAAGTTTCTCTTCAACAATGGTTTTGGAATAAGACTAAATTAAGAAACTGCGGTTGTCACATGAGTAGGGTAATTCATTATTGTTTAGTCTCATGGAATATTGAGTGTATGCATGATTCCAAGTGTACAGGTCTTCCAGAATGTAAAATAAAGATTGCTTAGTGTGATAAGACATTCTCCGAGATTCATGCCTCTACCTTTAGCCAAAAAACCTTGTGACGTATATCTCATTTAATGATAATTAAGTAGGCGAAAATTTCTTATATGCTAAATCCAGGTTTTTGATTAAGTGTTATGTTATGCCACAATGAAGAAGTATGTCACAAAATGTCATCAGGATTGTACTACTACAATGTTGTATATGGTTTTGATTTCTAAATTTCTGTATAAAAATATGTAATTGTTGTCTTCTAACATTATATGTGGATTTAAACATTTGAATAACCATGGCTGTTAGAAAGTAACAGTTCCATTTATGTAAGATGTTAATATTCAGATAGTAATGTTAAGCTTACTGCCTCTGTTAAATGTTAACATCATTAAAGCTTTTCTTATGGATGTTTAACACCTAAAGACTGTAGACCAGTAATTGGGGAGAAGTGGCTAAAAGGACAGCCAGTATTTTTGCCATAGCCTTTCAATGTCAGTGAGGACTCAGGACATAAGAAAGGCTCTGCTATGACACCCTGTAATTCAACTGAGTCCCTGATTTTCTGAGCAAGGAGGTAACAGGGTCACAGGGGAAAGTGATCAATGATGTATGCTATGCCTATGGAGAATCACCTAGAGAAAAGACTCTCTCAGGCTTTCACAGATGACAAATTGGTCCAGCAATGCTGTGGCTCATCTAGATGCCTAACACTGACAGAAGTTCTAAGAGGTGCTGTACATGATTCCAAGGCAAATCTTGAGGAGATTTAATTGAGCTTGTTAGCAAAAGTTAAATTTATATTTATACAGGTCTTGCTTTAACCCAGTCTTAATCATCCAGCAGAAAAGTGTAACCACAAAATGTGATAAGTAATTCCATATTGATATGTTAAGTTGTAAAAGATTTACATCACTAACAACTTCTGATAATTACCAGCTGTACAGGTTAACTCACTACTATTATGTACTATTGGACTATATATAGTTATATCGCTGAATTCAAGTACCTAAAATCTTTGGACTGGCATCAAGTAAGAAAAAGTCTTCTAAAGAATTCTCCAAACAGAGCTTCTCTAACTGCAATGGAACACCCACCTGACACAGCAAAACAAAAAAGGGGACTATTGGGAGTTATGGAAGCTAGAAAATTGGTCAAATGTGTATAAATGGTACTAAGCCTTAGTGCCTAAAGCAGTCAAGGTACCTTAGTTCTGAGATACGCATCTTGACTGGTTAGTGTCAGCTATTAGTCACTAGACAACATCGTGTCACATGTTACTAACTTGATAAAGGTCTAAATAAACATCCACATTGTCGCTGCGGGTGGGGGGGATATTGCCTCACCAACCAGGAAGATAAGTGACCATATAACCCAGATTTTGTCTTATCTATATTTTTTCTCATTTCTGCTGCCATTTCTCCCCAGGTAGAATAGATCATACTTACACCCACGGATCTTTAAATTTAAGAACGCATCCCAGCATACCTTATTTACCTATTTCAGAGAATTTGTATTACGATATCATCAGAAAAGTTGCAAAGCATTAGACATAGTTTAATATTTCAATTGTAAACTAAACCAGTATATTTCAGTGGAGAAATGAGGCTTGATTTAATATATTCTTGCAGTACAAAAACATGTAGATATCACACAGTATTATAAACTGAAAGGAAAGTCCTGTTTCTTTCATAAAGTAGATTGGGATGAACCTTTGATTGAGAAGGTACTCGTTTTTCTAGATTACTCTAGAAAGACTGACTAGAGTATATTGTTAGTTTGAGTGGTAAATCTATAATGGTATATATATATATATATATATATATATATATATATATATATACATACATATATATGAAGCCTTAGTAATGTTGGTGTCATTTTTCTCTTACTTAAATATCAATGTATTTAGTTCTTCACTGTTTTTTTTTATTTACTTCATTTTTTTAAAGAAAAATCTTCCCTCTTAATTCTAAAACAGTCTACCATTTGTTTTGATCTAATTTTTGATGCCATATATTAACTATGCTTATGTATTCAATGTGTGCTCACATTATTGTCTATTTGATAAAAATCAAAAGCAAAACATAATTTCAATCTTAACATGAGTTCAGGCCACATTTACAGATAGGAAAGCAAGAGAGTCTGAATGAACTTCTAATCTACTAGAACTCAATAACATTCATAAAAATAATTTCATCATATTTCCTGTTTAATTTATCAAAATAAAATGACTTTTTAATAGTCCGTACATTTAAATAATTTTATACTTTGAATATTTTATGTGTCTTTTTAGTAGTTGTTAGTTTCAGTCAATTTGTGATTTAATAGTATGTACATTAATATTAGCTTTAATAATATGAAACTGGACCCTGAATATTAAACAAATGTATTACTTATTATATTCTGTCAAGGAAATAATCTGTGATACTATACCAACAAGATCATTAAAATTAAGAAATGGAATTTTTCCTTCTTACCAAGTATTATAGATATTTTCCAGATAATAAGTTAAAGGTTCTTGAAGTTGCTGGATTGGTTTATTACCAGCTTGTCTCAGGAAACATTGCCCAAGAGAGGTTTTAGGCAAGAAAACACTTGTCACTAGGGAGCATTTTTAGGCTTGTGTGCTGCTTACTCTTTTTTTTTTCCTACAAAATCCTATGGGGGAAGGAGTATGGAAGCCAGAGATAATTTGAAAGTATTGTAAGTAGTACAATAGAAATAAATTCAGCCAGAGTTGGCTAAGCCTGGCTCTAATCAGGCTGCTTGGGTGCTTCTGTATGACTGAGAAGATTGCCCAGGGAACCAGAAACCTGATAACAAAGCTGGGAAAAGAAAAGCATTTCCATGTTACAAAGCTGCCATTGAAATATTTACTGGTCAAGGGAAACAACTTACCTTTATTAGATTCAAGGAAAGAAATCAGTTCTGCTATTGCAGAAAGCAAACATTAAATTACCTACATATTGTGGTTAGCAGAACATTTAGGCTTCCTTTTGTATCGGTTGCCTAGATATAATTTATTTCTCTAAATGAATTGATTCCTATGTGACAAAATGCCTTACTGGGCAAATGACTAGGTGGCAACAACTGCTTCCATGACTAGGACATCCCTGGTGGTCGCAGCAGTTGTTATTGTATTGACATATATCCATGACGTTTTAAATGGATTCTATGTCTAGAAGAATCATCCTTCACTCCTGGTCATGCTTTCTCTTAGAAACAAGAGATCTTTGGGCTTTTTCTCAATTCAAACCTGTCTAGACCTTAAAATCTGAACTGCTACCAGGACCCCTTTCTGAGGCATTGCTCTCACCTGCCCTAGCTCTCCAGCATTTTCCTTTTATAGTTTACTGAATAAGAAGATGGGAAGGGTTGGATAGAACAGCTTTAGCCTTAAGACATAATAAGGTCCTCCTAGAGCCAATTTTTATGGGATTAGTGAAAAAACCAGAAAAGGGAAGGAGGTCCTGAAGAGGTAGTATCTTCACTTTTGCAACCTATGATTTCTAAAAATGTTAAGGAGACTTAAAATTGGCTTTGCTAGGAATTTTCTTTAAAGTTTTATTCCTGTCCATTTTGGCAAAATCAATAATCTTTCCTTGCCTTTAAGCTGAATGAATCTTCTTAGAAATCAAACACTGGGGTGTTTTAATGCAGTTATTGTACATTTACATTAATTTTAAGTTCTTACTGAATTTGCTATACAGAGTATCTATAACGTTGGAAATAATTATAAATTAAAAATATATCTATTGTATCTATGCATTTCATGCTATGCTAGGACATTTGTATAAATTTACTTACAAAGCACTCTAGGTAAGGGCTGATATCCCCATTTTAACATTATCGGATAGAGAGCCACATTATTATCAATTTTTTATTCATTCAATTCAACAATATTTTTAAAAGGTATCCATGGTAAAAAAGAGATAAATAGGAAACAAATTTACACATTCACAATATGTATTTTGTTTTTTTTGTTTTTTTTTTCTTTTTGAGACAGGGTCTCGCTATGCAGTTGAGGCTGGCCTTGAGCTCACTTTTGTAGCCCAGGTTGGTCTCGAGCTCGCACCAATCCTCCTGCCTCAGCCTCCCGAGTGCTGGGATTACAGGCGTGAGCCACCACGCCCGGCTTTGTATTTTGTTTTTTGGAAAGACAAAAATAACTTATAGTCAAACATATATAAAAAGTTAAAAATTATTAAAAAGGTTGTAGAGGAGGAAAAATTAGAATTCAGATACTATTGACAATAACTGATTTACATAAAATGATTTTTTTTTGATACTGAGGATTGAACTCAGGACCCTGCACTTCCCAGGCAAGCACTTACTTTACTGAGCTATCTCCCCGGCCCATATTTTTCTTTCTTTTTAAGTGATTATTTTTAAAGGAATGAATAACATGATAGTGTTGTGGGTGGCTGCACTTTAGCAGATGTCTGAGATAATTAACTTGTTGTAAAGGGATGTGATGGCAGGGAGAATGTGGTGGGGCAATTTCATTCACCCTATGGCTGAAAGAAAGAGGGAGAAGAAGCACAATTCCATTCTAGGGAACATCCTCAATAACTTACAACTTTCCATGGGCACCCATTTATTTGATTGAATTGTCTTCAATAGCACCAAGTAGGAGACTAAGCTTGTAATTTATAAGGCTTTGGAAGACATGAAAGATCTAAACTACAAATGATAAAAATATACCATGAGTGGTGAAATTGCCCTTAATCCTCTCACAATACTCACCCTCACCTCAAACAATGTATGACCCCATTCTTGCCAATTTCTGAAGCAATTCTGGAAGCCCTTTTTCCATGTATGTCTTTAATTGTTCTGTCTTCAATGCCTCAATATCCTGAGCTGATTCAAAACCATTAAGAAGTGCCATGTACAGGAATCTAATAACCCCTGTTAATGTAAACATTACATGCTAAAACAAGAGCTAGGAGAAATAATACCAACAAGTTTGAAAACACTGGCAGGGGAACCAGATTAAGAGGGAGGAATGAAGGGGAGAGGGGAGGAAATTAGGGGGGAAAAAAAACCCTAAACTGTTTTATGCTAATTTTACCACTCTTCAAGATCATGGTAAATTTCCTGAATTGCAAATATATACTATTAAAGTAAAATATATGTTATTTTTTAAATTGACATTTCATGATCATTTTGACTTTGAGAACGAGCCAGGGGTAAGATGACATAGGTCAATGAATGAAATGGTTACGTACATACCATAATGTTATTGACATAAATTACTATAGGTCTGTGAATATTTTGAATCACTTTACATTGGGGCAGGAAAGATGCTCAAGAGTGAGGATTTCCAGAATTAGTTCAGAAAGATGCAAAAATGATGACTCAAGTCTTTTCAATGCAAAGGGAAGGATTCTGATAAAAACTAAACTTAAACAAATTTTGTGTTGATATTCACCATGCTCTTTAGCTACATCTCATTTAGTGAAAACTGGACATTGAGTTAATGTATTATTTTGGAGGAAGAACAGTATGGATGGTATGAATAAATGTGTGAAACTCTGGACAACAGCCAGGCAACTCAAGGAGAAGAGGGAACTACAGAGTGGTGAGGGAGGACAGATGCAGGTGAGGGTTAAGGAAGAGAGCCCGTGGAAGGCCAAGCTAGACTTCTGGCCTGGAAATGTATTTCAACTCACTGGAGCACTTTAATCTAGGAAGGACCATGGTCTAGCTCATGTTTTACAACCACAATGGAACTTCAAGTCTTAAAATTGAAATAAGAGATCCCAAGAGTATTGAGAATTGAGATCTATTCTCAAGAGTATATCACTGAGCAGTTGATTGGACAGCACGAAAGAAAATTTTAACAAAGAGTAGGAAAAGAAGACAATGGTAAAATTGAGTATCAGAAATATTTCACAAAGGGAAAAGGCATCTAGAGTATTATGCTAAGGTCATACACTGAAGACAAGTTATACTATGTAAGACATTAAGTATTCAATACATTATTTTCAGCAGAGTTATCTGTCTGGAAAAGAGAAGGCATCGCCCGGTGGATGGAGTCCTGTCCTACTAGCTGCACAGCCGTGATCTTGGTTTCAAACTTCTTAGTATAACTTTAGGATCAGGCTATCCTGAGCAGTAGCTTCAGCATGTGATTTTATTTCAAGCCTTTGGGGGAGATGCATCCAGAAGGTGACTGTGTCATGGATGCTACACTTATCAGTGGATTAATCCACTGCTGAATTAGCGGCTGACTGTGCTGTTAGAAGACAGAGTCTGGCTGGAGATGATCCCTGAGAGTGAGATATGGAAGGGCATGTTATTGTTGTCTACAGCGTCTTCTTCCTTGCTGCTTTCTGGCTGCCATCTGGCGAACAGCTTCCCTCCACTGTGCCTATGTACTGTACTCTTCTGCCTTGGATCCAGCTAACAATGAAATGAAACTTATAGAACGATGAGTCAAACACCTTTTTCTCTTTCAAGTTGTGGGTGTCATGTATATTGTCCCAGGAATGGGAACAAGAATACAGTTATTCAGTGAGAGCTAGCTTGTTAAAACCTAAAGTTATTTCTTTCAAATCAAATCCAGAGTGATCTGAAAGGTAGGTTCACATGTACACCCATTGTCTGAGGTACCTGCTTTAAACGAGACAGCACTGGCACCAACATCCAGTACAGAATAGCCAATGTGAGAAGTGCCTGCCTTCATGTTTTTGAGAATGTCTGTGTTTTCTGTGATGAAGCAGTCTGATCAAAAAGAGGAAAGAAAGGACTCAAATTCAAGCAATAAGGACTAAAAAGCGTGAAATTACTACAGACCCAACAGAGTTTCAGAGCATCATAAATAGCTACTTTGAGAATATTTACTCTCACAGAATTGAAGACTCAGATGAAATGGACAGATTCCTAGAAAAATACAAATTATCAAAACTGAATCAAGGAGATATGAGAACTCTCAGTAACCCAATAACAGCCAATGAAATAAGAAATATAATAAAAAGCCTACCGACAAAGAAAAGTCCAGGACCTGATGGATTCACCACTTTATAGAAAACATAATCCCAATACTCCTCAATCTCTTCAATGAAATTGAAAAGGAAGAAATCCTTCCAAAATCATTCCTAGAGGCAAGCATTACACTGATACCAAAACCAGAAAGAGTTGCAACTAAAAAGGAAAACTGCAGGCCAATTTTTCTGATGAACATAGATGTAAACATTCTCAATAAAATCCTCACCACTAGAATACAACAAATCATTAAGATTATACACCACTAGCAGGTAGGATTCATTCCAGGGATGCAAGGATGGTACAATATATGCAAATCTATAAATGCAATACACTATATCAATACAGCCAAGAACAAAAATCACATGATCATCTCAATTGATCCCTAAAAAGCCTTTGACAAAGTCCTGCACTCATTCATGTTCAAAGTGCTAGAGAAGCCGGGTGTGGTGGTGCACGCCTGTAATCCCAGCACTCGCGAGGCTGAGGCAGGAGGATCGGTGAGAGTTTGAGACCAGCCTGGGCTACAAAACTGAGCTCAAGGCCAGCCTGAACTGTACAGTGAGACCCTGTTTCAAAAAGACAAAAAAAAAAAAGTGCTAGAGAAAATTGGAATACAAGGCCTCTACCTTAACTTGATTAAAACCATCTATGTCAATCCAACAGCTAGCGTAATTCTAAATGGAGAAAAACTGAAGTCTTTCAGTGTCAAATCTGGTACAAGACAAGGATGTCCCCTATCACCACTCCTATTCAGTAGAGTTCTGAAATCCTTAGCTACAGCCATTAGAAAAAAAAAGAGAAATACAAGGAATAAGAATAGATAAAGAAAAAATAAAACTGCCACTATTTGTAGAGGACATGATAATCTACTTGGAAGACACGAAGCACCAAGAAGCTACTAGAATTAATACACAAATTCAGTAACATAGCAGGCTACAAAGTCAACACACAAAAGTCAATAGCATTCCTCTACACAGATAACAAATGCACTGAGAGAGAAATTAGGGAAAGAGTACCTTTTATGATAGCACCAGAGAAAATGAAATACTTAGGAATTAACCTAGGGAAGTAAAAGACCTTTTCAGTGAAGACTATAGCACTCTGAAAAAAGAGATCCTAGAATATTTCAGAAAATGGAAAGATATTCCTTGCTCCTGGATAGGAAGAACCAACATTGTGAAAATGGCCATACTTCCTAAATTGTTATGCAATCCCTATGAACATACCATCAACATACTTCACGGACCTGGAGAAATCACTCCTAAAATTTATTTGGAACCAAAAAAGACCAAGAATTTCAAAGTCAATTCTGGGCAACAAAAGTAAGGCAGGAGGCATTACAATTCCTGACCTAAAGTTATACTACAAAGCTACAGTAATAAAATCAGCATGATACTGGCAAAAATATAGACCTGAGGATCAGTGGAATAGCTTAGCAGAAGCAGATACAAACACACACAGCCACCTTATCTTTGACAAAGGGGCCAAACACGTTTACTGGAAGAAAGATAGCCTCTTTAACAAATGGTGCTGGAAAAACTGGCTCTCTACATGCCGAAAACTAAAACTTGACTCAAATCTATCACCGTGCACTAAACTAAAATCGAAATGGATTAAAGACCTAAATATTAAGAGAGAAACATTAAATCTCCTGGAAGAGAAAGTCAGAGAAAATCTTGAAGACATAGATGTAGGGAAAAAATTCATGGACAAAAATCAAAATGAGCGTTTAACACTTGACAGCATCAACAAATGGAATCTCCTTTGGCTAGGAACGTTTTGCATATCAAAATAAATTATCAACAGAGTGAAAAGAGAACCCACAAATTTCAAAAAGATTTTGACTAATAAGTATTCAGACAATGGTCTTTTATCTAGAAAATATAAAGAACTGAAAACCATTAGGGTCCCAAAATTCAAAGACCCAATCCAGAAATGGGCATCTGAGATGAACATACACTTCTCAGAGAAAGAAATGCAGCAAGCCTACAAATACATGAAGAAATGCTCCACATCACTAGCCATTCATGATATGCAAATCAAAACAACACTTAGATATCATCTCACCCCAGAAAGAATGGCTATCATAAAGAAATCAACCAGCAACAAATGCTAGAGAGGCTGTGGCGAAAAAAGAACCCTTCTCCACTGCTGGTGGGAATGCAGATTGGTGCAACCATTATGGAAAGCAGTGTGGTGGATCCTTACAAAACTAGAATTGGAAGTTCCATTCAATCCAGCTATCCGTCTACTGGGAATTTTCCCTGAAGAACTGAAAACGTACCATAGCGATATCTGTGCACCTATGTTTATAGCAGCCCAATTTGTAATAGCCAAATCCCAATGGCTTGGAAATAACCAAAATGCCCATCATTTGAAGAATGGTTGAAAAAGATGTGATATTTTTATACAGTGGGATATTACTCAGTTATAAAAAATTATAAAATTGAAGACTTCATATATAAATGAATGTATATTGAATATATACTAATAAGTGTAATAAACGAGATCTACATTTCTAAATATGGTATGGTCTCCCTAGTATAAGAAATGTAAAGAAGAAATAAAAATGGAAAGGAATAGCACAACTGAATGAAAATCAAAGATTTTTGAAGCAACACTAAAACTATGCTTGGAATGTGTGTCATTCAAGATTTTATATGTGTACTGCTTCTAATGTAAACTCAGTTACTGCTGTACTCTCTCTCAGGTAAATGGTCGTTTAACCAATAAATAAAAAAAGGGTTTTCATTGAGAATAAGAGACTCAGCAAAATGCCATGGGCTTGACAGGCTACAATTTTGTACATCCTTAGATTTCTAAATATCTGTGTAAAAATATGTAACTGCTTTTATCACATTCTATAGAGATTTATTAGAATATCAATGATTGAAGGAAAATAGCAATGTCAAGCTAAGTCTAAATGTTTGATATTCAGAAAGGCAGTGATTTTTGAACTCAATTACTTATGTTATAGAGAATCTTATTATGAAGCTTCTTTCATGGAGGGCTGAGAATGTAAGTTTTCATACCAAAAATTGGAGAAAAAGAAGGACTATAAGGATAGTCATTTTGGCTCTAGCCCTTCAAGGTCAGTGAGGACTCAGGACATAAGAGAACCTGCGCTCTAACATCCTATAACTCAGTGGCTTCCCAAATTTTCTGGTCAAGGAGATTATGGGACCTCAGAGAAAGGGGCAAATGAAGTATAGTGTGCCTAGGGAGAGTCATCTGGGGAGAAAACACTCTCTCAGTCTTTCACAGAGTATAAACAGGTCAAGCAATGTCCATGACTCATCCCAATGGCTGACACTGACAACAGTTCTACAAAGCACTGTCTATGGTTCCATAGTTAATCCTGAGGAGATGTGACCTTGGAATATACAAATTAAGAAAGTTTTGTTAGACAAGTCTTGCTTTAACTTGCCCTTGATTACCCTGCAGAAAAGCTTAATTACAACGCATAAAACGAAGAGCTAGATTAGTATGGTGAGCTGTAAGAGGCCTAAACCAAGGGCCTTCAACATTGCCAGTTTCACCGGTAACCCACTGCAATTATGAAACATTTGACTATGTATTCAACTACTTCCTTCTAGTTCAAAGAGAAGAAAACTTCAACTTCTCCTTCTTCTTCTCCTTCTCCTTCTTCTTTTCTTTTTTGCTCAACCAATATCAATTAGAAAATTTATCACATCTGCACCCTGTGCTCTGTATAACTTTTACGAGGACAACAATCTACAGTGTGTCAATTATTGCAAGTGTGCTACTAGCATGTTCTGAAACTCTCATATTGCTCTCTTATTAAAAGTAATAAACAAAATAAAAGTAAAAAATGAATAAATAATAAAATTTAGAGAATAGAGCCAAAAAAAATAAAATAAAGAGAAAAATTGGTTCAATGGTTTTTATATTTTATAGACATGGACTATAATGCAGTATCTTAATATATTTTTCCTAATTGAATTTTTTTTTGTGTGTGTGTGTGTGTGTGTGTGTGTGTGTGTGTTTTGAGACAGGGTCTCACTGTGCAGTTCAGGCTGGCTTTGAGCTCACTTTTGTAGCCCAGGCTGGTCTCAAACTCACAACGATCCTCCTGCCTCAGCCTCCCAAGTGCTGGGATTACAGGCGTGAGCCACCACGCCCGGCTTCCTAATTGAATTTGTATTACGTGTAAACTGTTCAAACAAACATGCCAGTTGTCTCCAAATATACATTTTGGAAATGTTGAAACTAGGTATAAAATGAACCACAATTTCTTTTATCATATGAATTTTAAAGTACTTCATTGTTTTCAGTGCTATGAGTTTGAAAGTACATTCTCATAGATAGGAAGAGGAGCCAGATACATGAATTCAGCATAATATATTGAATTCAGCAATAAGACTTAAGTAGCCTCAGAAGGTTTTGGAAAAGGAAATCAACTTGCACCCAACTGCTTTGTGATTGTCACTGGAATTTAATTATGGTGTTGCTTTCACCTATCAGAAGCTGCAGTGGAGGACCCTGGGATGCAGGCAGAAGGGTCTTCAGCTACAACAGCAGCTCAGAGCAGTGGGAGAGGCTTCTTAAATTCCAGAAGTGCAGAGCCTGAAATTCCAAACTCCATGTCATCACTCTGTGGCCCAACAGCGAGTGTGTGGTTCAGCAAGGTCTCCTCACAGATTTCCTTTGGGCACTGTTTGAAGAATAAAGATTACTACATAAGTCATCTTTTTATTCTTATTTTATGTTTTTTAAATTAAAAATAAAATTATTTCAAGAATATATAAAGAAAAAAGAAGAAGATGCTGAGGCAAGAATATGGTTGTATTCACAAAACGGACTGATGGAGAAGGTGGAGGACCGATGATAAAGCCAGGAAGCTGACCAAGAAGTAGTTTTGTAGGTGATTGACACATGATCTCTGGCCAATGGGTGCCTCCTCACAGTGGACACTCCAGCTGGTACACATCTGATCATAATTGGCTGTGCACAGATGCTTTTGTTTCTGTAAATTTCAAGCCAATGACCATTATTTCCTCACACTATACCTACCAATGACTAATTTGTCCTTAGGAGGTTCTGGACATAATATACAATGGACAGACTAGAGGGACAGCTGCCTAATGCATTCCTGATTATCACCAAAGTCTTCATAATGAAAGAAAACATAATTATCAGTTATTGTGAAAGACACAGACCAGAGGAAGCTAAATAGGAATCTAGGCACTAGCTTTCACCTTGATGTTCAGTTTCATTGCTGCATAAAGTCATAATGGCCAAGCCAGAATGCACACTGGTTAAAATCATCCCTTTTGGGCCTGATGTCTGGCACTTAATATATCAAAATGAGAACTCTGTTTACCTGATTCTAATGCTCACAGCCATCTATTTCTCAATAAATGTCACTAGTAGCCACCCAAGTTATCAAGTCGAAATGTAAGTGGTACTTTTTTGCTTCAACATTTGTGGTTTTGGGCCAGCCTAATAGCTCAGCAGATTAAAGTGCCTGCTTAGACAGATGCAGGGGCTGGGGGTTTGATCCCTGGCTTGCCACGCCCGTTCCCTGCCCAGGGCACACTGAGACAGCAAATGAGACTAGGCAGAGTGGTATGCCCCTATGATCCCAAAACACTTCTTTTGAGTTCTTACACTACGGAGACTATAGGATATTTACACATGTAAGTTTGGTTTGTTTCACTTATAAGTATATGTCCAATATACATGCATTTATATATGACGTCTTCTAGTTTATCATTCTTTATAGCTGAGTAATATTCCATTGTATCAAAATACCACATCTTTTTCAACCATTCTTCAAATGATAGACATTTTGGTTATTTCCAAGATTTAGCTATTACAAGTTGTGTTGCTATAAACATAGGTGCATAGATATCACTATGATATGTTTACAGTTCCCCAGAAGGAAAATGCCCAGTAGGGGGATAGCTGGATTGAATGAGATTTATAGTCCTAAATTTTAAGGAGTCTCCACATTGCTTTCCATAATGGTTGCACCAGTCTGTATTCCCACCAGCAGTGGAGAAGTGTTCCTTTTTCCCCACAGCCTCTCCAACATTTGTTGTTTGTTGATTTCTATATGAAGTCATTCTTTCTGGGATGGTAGCAGATACCACTGAGACGGTATCTAAGTGTTGTTTGAATTTGCATTTCACGAGTGGCTAGTGATATGGAGCATTTCCTTATGTATTTGTACGCTTCTTGAATTTCTTTCTGTGAGAAGTGTGTGTTCATCTCAGATGCCCATTTCTGGACTAGGTCTTTGAATTTGGGGACCGTAATGTTTTTTTTTTAATTTTTTATGAATTCTAGGTAGAAGATCTTTGTCTGAATGCTTATTAGTTAGATTTATTTCAAAATTTGTGGGTTGTCTTTTTACTCTGTTGGTAATTTCTTTTGACATGAAAAAACTTGGGTGGCTGAAAAACAGGAAGGATCACTATAAGTCCAATCTGTCTAGTGAGACCCTGTTGACCCTGTATATATACTAAATACAAAAAAATAAATAAATAAAAATAAAAAAATCTTGCTTTTACCCAATAGTACATGCAGTATGTTCTATGAGCTATTTCAAATGTGTTCAATATTTAACTGAGTTTGATTATCTTAACTGATAAAAATTTAGTTTAAGCTCTTATTCTCAGCCTCTAATATTTGGATTTGTTTCATGCTTCAGTTCTTCCCTATTATACTCAAGTTTGCAGCAGTAGCAGAGTAGTACTTAAGAAATAAGTTAGACTGTAAGTTAGTTTTTGAATATTCATGACTTTCCAACACATCTGGATAAATAGAAACTTTTCATAGTATATAAATTCTGCATGAAATCAGCCATACAAGCCGGGCGTGGTGGCACACGCCTGTAATCCCAGCACTCAGGAGGCTGAGGCAGGAGGATTGGAGTGAGTTCGAGACCAGCCTGAGCTACAAAAGTGAGCTCAAGGCCAGCCAAAACTGCATAGCGAGACCCTGTCTCAAAAAGACAAAAAAAAAAAAAAAAAAAAAAGAAATCAGCCATACATAGTTCTCAGACACAGTAGCTGTGAGATATCCGCTGTAGCTCTCCACCCAGGGTCTTTTTGGTTCCGCTTATGCTTCGTGGCCCCAGGACATGTGAGGTGGCTGCTCTTAGTGCCTTGCATTTCTTCCCTTACATCAACTTTCAGTTTGTTCTTTTACTATAATGGAGTCCCTGTATGTATTGCTTCCTCTAAGTGTTTTGTCTCACAAAGTGTTATTTTCTTTTATCCAACAGAGTAAATTCTCATCCCTTTACTTACCTAGTTTCCTTTCAGTACTCATCACTGCCTTAAGTTATATTTCCTTATATTCTGGCTCTTGCTAGAAGTTCAGTTCAGGGAGAGTTCGGCTTTTCTTTCTCTCATTTCCAGTGTTGGCATACAGTACATGCCCAACAAATATTTGTAGAATTACTACGCGAAGGACAGCACTGAGGGGATTTCAAAGCTCAAGTAGAAAGGAGTGAAGTCTTGGGAGACCTTCCTCTGTGGGATTAGAGTGTTGACCAAAAGTGAGATGAATTCCAGCCTCTGTCCCATCTGCCTTCATATTTGTGTTTCTCATTATTTATTGTTTAGTATTTAAAAATGTTTTATTACATACTGATCAATTTTAACCGTATACATTTATGGGTCAAAAGTGATGCATTTACAAAATGTGGGATGACTGGATCAAGTTAATATGTCTATGAGCTACAATAGTATTTATTCTTCCTCAGTTAAATAAAATGTATACTATGAACTTGACTCCTTTTCCCACTTAGCTTCTGTTCTTTACTTTTGATATTTATTTGTTTGTTTATTTATATTTATTTATTTATTTATGGAAATTCTGAAGATTGACCCTGAGACTTTCCTGATGATCTGCATTCCAAGTCCTTTTTTAAAGTTTGATAACTCTGCGCTTGAATATGAGATTCTCTTGCCTCAGCATCCACAAGCCCTGTGGTTATAGCATGTACCACCACGTGGAATTAAGTTTGATTGTTTGAGACTTTCTATCAGTTGTATTAAAAAAAAATAGATATGCCTATGCTTTGGACTTAGAGTTCTATATAAGGCATTATTTTAAGTAAAAGAACTGGGATAAGAGTAATCCCTATGAATGATAACTATTGCATGTTACATTTCTCAGCAGTGCTTCAGGCAGAACTTGATTTTTTATGTTGTTAAAAAAAATATGATGCATAGATTTTTTTCTTTGGATAGCAGAAACTCTAAAAGGTGAAATGAACTACAAGAGAGCAATTTCAAATAATACTTTCCAGTGACAACTATGATATTTGTGCATAATTGTTGACATTATAAGTTGTACAATATAGGGCTTTGTGTTTATATTCACTTAGTGTTCAGGTTGATAATTTTAAATGCTACATATAATCTAAGTCCAAATAATTAGATGGGCCTATACATTGTATCACCAGTAGTATGCTAATTATAGCCAATACATTCACATATTGTTTCAGGTTTATTAGCTGGTAAGACTGCAATGGAGAAGGAAAATTGAATTTTTACGTATTAATGATTTCTCACCATTTAGGAAAAGGAAGTGAGATCTTGACTTTAATCTATATCCTTTATCTCCTCCCAATTATTTTCTATAGCATTAGGATTCTAGAATTGTCTGTATTCAAGTACATTATTATTATATTTTTCAGTAAGCATTTATCATATGACTCCGAACAGAAGATGAGTTTATGTATGCAAATTTGCCCCTTCCTAAAACAAAACAAAACAGCAAGAGCATAGAAACTCCATAATGTCAAAGTTTATGTTTAGAAGATGCTTCCCTATTCCTTGCCTAAAGCCTTCATTTCTACCTATTTCTTCAGCATTATGCACTTTTATTTGTATGAGAAAAATGATAATTTAGAAATGATTTAATGGAAGGTTTTAAACCTCTGTTACATGATAAAACTTGGGAAAAATGATCCACTTACTAATTTTGACTGAGAAGCTAGGTGCAGGATCTGAGGTAGTCTAGGTTTGAAATGCAACAGTAAAAAATAAGGATGATATTTATTCCTTTTTCTGAAACACTTATGTTGGAGAATGTTGACAGTTGACTGTTCTACTGATAAAGGAGCCAATGATAGTTTTCCTCCCAATAATCACATATTTTGAACTGCCAAGGTGAGTTTATGGCTCTCAGTGTTTTCTTTGCTTTTAGTCGGGCTGTGCTTTAAATGCAGAATTGTTAGGATCAGAACTGGAATTCTGACTAGTAATAATCCTAGCATCTCACTGCTTGTGAGTTAATTACAAACTGTCCACAGCGAAACTATCAGGATATGATGACCAGCTTAAATCGTATATTTCATATCAAAAACCTGAGTTAATTTATAGTATATCCTGAAAAGTACAAAAAAAGGAAACAGAGAAACATTGAGTGATTACTCTAATGCAGTCCTTCTCTTCCCCTTACTTTTGTATGAAATATGTAAAGTATATAAAAATGTTTTATAATTATTATTACAGGACAGTAGCACAGTGTTTTAGGCCAAGCCCTGAAGGACAGTCAGGAGCTTCTGGTTCATCACTATTCCTGTTTCTGCGAGGCTGTGTAGCCTGGGGAAGGTGCTGAGCCTCTCTTGCCATGAGCTTTCACCTGAGTGTGATGACAGTGGCCCAGAGTCAACAAATGTTGTCATCATTCTTAGGATCTAGGGTGAAAATTTAGCCTAGACTGAGGCTGCATCTGCTTTACCAAGAACAAGCACAGTGGAAAAAGAAATACCTGCAGTGAAAGGGATTGTTCTTATGGAGCAAAATGGTATCCCAGGCTTGGAAAATATCATACTGGTTAATGGCAAAATGTGTATTCTTTCAACTCCATACATGTTCTCATACATCAGTTTGAGTCTCACCTGAAATTGGATAAAATATTTTGGCAAAAATTCGTAGCCAAAACATCCTTCTTCAAGATTAGGAATAAACTGCCAGGGATATAGCTCAGCAGAATAAGCACCTGCCTGGCAAGTGCAAGGTTCAGAGTTCCATCCTGGTACCACCACACACACACACACACACAAAAGATTAGGATTAAATCTGCAAAAATTGATGATACTTTGATTTCATGTTATATCAGTCAATCTTCTAATTAATTTAACACTTCTATTCAGACATAGCTTTCTTAACAGACATAGAAATCTTCATTCTTTGAATGGTTCTAAATGTAGCCCTTAATCTACTTTCTGTTTTCTTCATTAACAAGTAAAAATATTCACAGGGACAAACAATAATTTTTGATAGTATGAAGTTTTAACATTATTTTTAGTCTACTTAATATTAAATACCATTTATACTATACACAACAAACAACTTGTAGCACAGTGATACTTTAGGATCAAGGCAAATGTCACATTGTTATCGCTTATTTATTTATTTATTTATTTAATTTTATTTTTGTGGCCTGCTCAGCCCCCTTAGAGCAGGGCTGGCACAGCATGTTGTGCCGGGGATCAAATTTCAGTCTTAGTGCTTACCTAAGCTTGCCTAAGCAGGTGATGTAGACCACTGAGCTTTCTTATCAGCCATGTTATTGCTTAATTTTTTAAGTGAATGCCTTTGTTAAAATAGCTCAAGAGTCTAAATGTTGTTCCTAAACGTATCACACAGCCAAGATACGTGGGATTAAGTTTTTATTTCCCTCTCTGTATGGCTTCACCTTGTGTCTTTCTGAGATGATTTTTCAGTGCCTGAATATTGTCCTATTACATGGCTTACCTTGGCTGTATGATGCTGCCACACCTAATTTTCAAATAACAGTGTGAATCCTGTCACATCCCATGGGTAGAGGAGCAAACCTGAGGAACAGACTGAAAGAGCTCTCTTTGACATTACTGGGAGATCGTTAGATTACACTCATAACATTCGCACCCCTGTGATGTTCAGGCATCTACGAAAAACATACTTTTACTGGGTTGCAAAATGCCCATTTATTTTCTGCTGCTCTGCTATCAAATCCCATGGCTTCAGTGCATGCCAACAACACAAGAGCTTCATAGTGCTGGCACAAAGAAGAAATATTTGCTTATAATTTTGGCTTGCTTGACATTAGTTTCTGGTCCATAAAAGCAGAGCTGGCAGCACTGGGTGTTTCATGAGGAGGAGTGCATTAGGCACTAAGTACTAGAATGCAACATATCATTAGGACCATGTATCACACTGGCTTCCTTACAGCCTAATTTGAATTGCCATATGGTCAGTGTGACAGACTGAATGATCACTGAATACTGATAGAGCCCTGACAGCAAAACCTTCGAGTCACTGCCAATTTAGTGCCATTCTAACAACAGAACTTGAATGTGTTTCTCAGCCAATTGAGTTCATCTCACCTATAACCATGTGACTGTTTAAAACATCATGTATGCTCTAATTTCAACTCATTTCTTATCTTCTTACAACTATTCTTACAACCAAATGCTGTCTCACCATCTACGTAAAGATGATGGCAGTATCCCAAATAGGACATTTTCTTTATTGCTATTCCTGGAAGAATGAAGAAGAGTTCATTTTGACATTCCTGTTACCTAGCTCAGTGTTTGCCAGATACTATACAGTTCAGAGCAAATTTGGCTCATTTTGCTTTCATTTTCCTAACAGTTTTTTTCATTTCATTATTTCAATATCAAGTTTCTTTAAATATCCACCCCTTACTCATTTCTGACTTTCCTAGGTACTACTGCATGGGGGGGGCGGCAGGGATTGCACTCAGGACCTTACACTTGCTAGGCAGGAACTTACACCTCTGAGCTATCTCCCCAGCTTTGTTTTCTCCTTTTCTATTTGATTTTGTCTTCTACATTTCCAATACTAGGCTTCCAATTCTGGATACTGCTTGTAGTTCTCTTCCACTGAGTAGAGTACATACTATGCAAGGCCTATTTTATATATTCTCTAATTGAATGATGACCATTTATTTACCTGTGCTAGGAACTGCATCGAGTCTTACATTGACACTTGCCCCCAATTTTGCTTTTTTACTGAAACCAAGTCTCACTAATATGTCGGACCACTTGAGCAGCTCCCCTTGAAACAAAGGCGACTGTCTCCATTTTAACTAAGCCTGACCCTGTTTCCTCCTATTGAAATGTACAGAGCTGGCTAGGACTTTTTATTATCCTTTCAATTGGCCTTAAGCAGAGTGCAGTGGTCTAGCCAAGGTGCTGCTGGTAATTTTTGAAAATGGCACTTGTGCTTTTCTGATAACCTACACCTGCTGCTCTCCAATATGAGCCTGGTCAAGACAGGATGAAGAGCCAATGTTCCACGCTGTCAGTTGGGATTGAGCCTCAAGATAAAGGCTATGACTTCCTGGGGTTAGGGAGATAGCTTGGTGGAATAAGTGCTTCCCTGACAAGTTCAGGGTCTTGAGTTCAATCCCTGCTTCCACTAAATAAATAAATAAATAAATAAATAAATAAATAAATAATGTAATGTCACTGTCTTGGGCCTAGAAGCCATCTTCATGGCTGGACTTAGGTCCCACTGGCTCCCTGACATATATATATATATATATATATATATATATATATATATATATATGTCATTCATTAAGGATAACAGTGGGGCAAGCGCAGTCTTTATCTACAGAAGAGAAAAATTTAGTTCATCGATTAAAAAACTATTAAAAGATGCAGCTATTAAGGTGCTACCTAAGCAAATTTTTAGACTACTCCATGACATAGCTGCATTTATCCTTCTTTCCCTAAAACTGCTACACTGGATCATAGAGTTTGGAATGAAATAGGTAAAAGTTTTTATGTAGCCAAAACTAAAAGAATAATATTTCACCCCCAAACTATAGCCACATATAACTTGGTGAAGGGAGCCATCTGGTCCTTCCAGTGTAGCAGTGCAGGAAGAAATTCAGGTCAGCAACAGCTTACCATTACAAAGCATTCTAACAATGCCGACTCAATATTTATTAAAAAAATTATTGTAATTGAGAAAAGCCCTGATGGAACTGGAAAAAAAAAAAAAAAAAAGGTTGGATCACCTAGGGTAGGAATTTCCTAATGGGCTTCTAGAGAAAGAGGTAGTCTTTCTGATAAATGCAGATAATCCTATCCCTGTGCTCCCTGCTGCCCCTCTACCTCTGGTAGTCCCTCCCTCCCATTTTCAGAACAATCCACTTAGGGCTAAACCTCCTCCTGCCCCATCCTGAAGGAGGTCAAAGTACAGTGGTATAAGACTATATTGACAGGCAATGTGCTTTCCTGTCACTGAGGAGACAGATCCAGAACACCCGAACCACAAACGTAATACTCACACAACTTTTAACATTTTGCTCTTGAAGAATTAAGGCACAGTGTGTGAGGCAATGGTGTCCAAGGCCCTTGTGCACTTGGTTGCTTACGTACCATAATTCAAGGCTTCCAAATGGCACCAAGTAATGTGACCCACCTTGCTCGCACAACTCCTACATTTTGAATCACAATCGAAGATGCTCATCTTGGAACAGGCACAGAATAATCAAGATAGTGGGAGGGGAGGCCGGCGGGATGGCCCAGTGGTCTAAAGCGCCTGCTTGGGGAACCTTGGGCGGCTTCAGGGACCGTGGTTCGATCCCTGGCACGACATGCTGCGCTAGCCCTGCCCTCGGGGTGGGCTGAGCCGGCCATGAAAATGAGTGAATAAACAAACAAGGGTTCTGAAACAAGAAAAAAATAAATAAATAAAATAAAAAATTCTTTAAAAAAAAGATAGTGGGGATAAAAATCTTAAAGCAGTTACACAGTAAATGCTATCTGGCATGGGAGAGCATGCTGACTTAAAGGGCCAGGCACCTGCGCCTCTCCTCCTGTTCATACAAGGTAAAGAACTGCTACATCATTCGTGGATTTCTGTACCAGAGGATGGTACACCTAATAAATCCTTTACCCAGATATACCAGGGCCCAAGTGAAACTTACACCCAATTTGTAACAAGGTTGAAAAATGCTGCAAATAGGCAGATTTCCCACAATAATGCAGCTAAAATACTTATCCGTCAGTTGGCATAGGAGAACACCAGTGAGGACTGTAAAAGGGCCATAGTCTCAGTACTTAATACAAAATATTTATATACTTAGATTTCAGCATGCCAGAATAATTAGGTCTACCACCCAGGCTTCTTCACTCATAGCACAGGTTATATTCCAAAGGTTTGCTAATAAATTTGATATAGTTAAATGTCTTACCGTGGCAAGCAAGGACACACTCACTGGTACTGCCCATGGCATATAAAGGTCCCATCAGTGGATTTACCTGGTTCTTAGTGTCCATGTTACATGAAAGATTTTCACTGGGCAAAAGATTGTAAATCTAAGTTTCATAAAGATGGCACACTGTTGCCAAGAAACAAACCATGTGCCCAAACTGAGGGACCCAGTAGCAATAAGAAAACAAGGGTCATTCAGGACTCCATTGATTTAGACCCAGTTAAGCCAGCTATACCCAATTGAAATCAGGCAAACAATGATCTACTACCAAGATGGATGCAAGGCAAGACCTTAGGTGTCTCACACGAAGAATTACTCAGAGTTCAAAATTAGATTTACCAGTGGTTTCTTGCCTTAATTTTCAGGGGAAGAAAAGCCAAATTTAATTCCCACTAAAATTTCTACTCTGTCCCTTAATTCCACATGTGAACTTGGTAGGGATGAGCCTTTAAGCAAAGAATTACATTTTTCTCAGAGTATTTTGGTTCCTAGACTTATTTGTGACTTTAAGTTTAAAGGGGAGTCTTTTATTGGATTTATAGATCCAGAAGCTGATGTCACTACAATGAATAACCAATCTTGGCTGTCTGCTAGGCCAATTAGACCTGCCTTCACAGGTCTGATAGGCTTAGGAGCTCCTCAATCTGTCTCAAAGAGCATGGTGCTTTTTCAAAATATATCGGCCCTAATGGATAGGAAGGTATTATAACACCATTTATTGTACCCACTCCAGTCAATCTATAGTGCATAGATCTCTTCAAAGAATGGGACACTCCCTTACTTACTTCAGAGCCCTAGAGCTGTGTATCACCAGATAGCGGGATGATGGCTAAGATGAAATATCAAGAAAGCAAAGGAGTAGTGAAACACTTGCAGGGTTGGTTGTACTCTTACAATTCTGTCTTTACTTAAACAAAAAAGATATACAATTGAATTTATAATAAAGACCATTGATACTCTGCAGGAAAAGTTAATGATTTTATCAACATTGGTAGGAGAACAACTGAGTCATCTCAAACTTACCTTATTGACACTGTTTTTAGAATGGCTAGGAGTTGTATTAAGTAGAACTGTTGCATTTTTGTTGATCTTATTAGATCTCACTCTAATTTCATAGGTTTGTTGTCATCAGTTAATTATAATACAGATCCTACTATAAATCTGATTTTAATTTTTGATGAAGTGAGACAACCTCTTACATTTGTCACTCAAAAGTATAAACACTTGCAAAAGGAATATGAAATTATCAGAGCACAAACTAGACAGATCATCATGTCATGTTCTGCTTGTCAGCTCATTCCTAGGCCTATTCCTAAGAATCCTACAATCCCAGAGGTCTTAGAATGAATTAGTCATGGCAAATGATTATTGACCATGTATCTTCCTTTAACAAACCTAAATATATTCATGGTTTTATAGATATGTGTTCACATGTGTCCCACATTGGGCACCAAATGCCATAGTCCCTTCGTGGTTTTCGTCTTGGCCCAAGAAGTCTACATTTATAATCCTAAAAACACGTTATTGGAATTCTACCAAGTCAATTTCAGTCTACCATTCCCAACACAGCCCATGTTGATAACAAAGATATATATATATGCCAGTGGGCCCTAAGTCCAGCCATGAAGATGGCTTCCGGGCCCAAGACAGTGACATTACATTATGTATGTATGTATGTATGTATGTATGTATTTATTTATTTATTGGAACCAGGGATTGAACTGAAGACCCTGCACTTGTCAGGGAGGCACTTATTCCACCAAGCTATCTCCCTGACCCCAGGAAGTCATAGCCTTTATCTTGAGGCTCAATCCCAGCTGACAGCATGGAATATTGGCTCCTCATCCTGTCTTGACTAGGCTCATATTGGAGAGCAGCAGGTGTGGGTTATCAGAAAAACACACATGCCATCTTCAAAAGGCCAGCACCTCAGCTAAACCAATACACTCTGCTTAAGGCCAATCAGAAGGATCTTGAAAAGTCCTAGCCAGCTCTATACATTTCAATACGAGGAAACAGTGTCAGGCTCAGTCAAGGTAGAGACAGTCGCTCTTCTTTCAAGGGGCACTGATCAAGCAGTCCTCCGCAACTAAGCTGTTGGATTGTCCAGGCTGAGCTTCAGCTCCCAGTCCTGTTCCCTTCGCTTCCAAGAATGCTGGGATTACAGGCATGTGCCACCGCTCCTGGCTTTAATGGGTTTATATAGTCCAATCTCAACCAAGTACCAAATTAATTTCCAGAGTTTATAGATTCCAACTAGAAAAAGAAAACAATTTTTTTTTTTCTGTTCGACTTTCATTTTCTTTCTGATCCAATTTAAAATTATAGAACACTTCCTACTTCCAGGTGCCATTTTCTGAAGCTAAGGCCTTTAGCTAAAAGTGATGTCTTTCTAGATTAAGCTAATTTATTACGCCTAGAGCAGCAAGATTTAACTATGGAAAACATTTAATGTATACATCTGATTAATGAGTGTAATTTTTCCCTACAGAGGACAAGCACCAGCAAGCACAGGGAACACACAGGCTTTCTTTCTGCATCTATCCTGATTCATCAAAATGAGGTGCTGTCCTACAATCCTTACTACAGACCCCAAACAGAGCTGTGTTCCATTTCTTGTCCTCTTAAAATGGCCAACTTATTGCTAAATTTGAAAATTTGTATCATTTTTAAAAAGAATCCAAGTCTTACATGTGTCCCTAATTTCTTATGCATCTGAAATTTCTTGAAATCCTTATGCAACTCTTAACACTCTTTCTTTCTCAATTACAGTGTGGTACTGGCAAACATAGCCATTTAAAATTTCCACACTAACTGGTGAAAGCGAACCTCACATGTGAGAGGATAAGCAAAGGTTCCCTGGAACAACTCCATATAATTTCCGATGGAAATATTAGAATCTAACTGAGTTGATTTCTTAAAGCAGATTTCTAAATTACAAAATTCAAAGGATTAACACTTGAAAAGCTGAAATTCTGTTTTATTAATATGGCAGTTCAGAGCTCCAACTGCTGAGGAATACGGATTTCACACAACTTATCTTTTATTTGGCGAGATTTTTTAACACTGTGTCTATGTTCCTCTCAAGCATTCATGTGATCATCCCAAGGATGCAGAAAAAGCCTGCTGGCCTTCCAGACATGCCATAGAAGTGTACCCCTTGGGATTCCAGGAGGAACAATTTCTAATGGGAGCCTAAGTAATTCTATACCTGCTGGTTTAGTATCATGTTCAAACAACAAAAATCATGTAGACAGAAAGCTGCACACTTTATCCATTTTCTTGTCAATACCAATCCTATTTTAAAATGTACGAAAATAAATACCTGGCTAAGGAACTTAATTATGGCAAGGTTTTTGTTTCTGTTTTCTAGAATTGAAGGTTAAATGCAGGGTCTTCATACTGAGATATATCCCCAACCATTTTTATTATTGATAATCAAACAAGGTCTCATTAACTGGCAAAATTTCCTAGGCTGGGCTCAAAATCATAACCCTCCAGGTCACCTGGTCTGCTGGGAGTACAGGCTGGTGCCCCCAGGCCTGGCTGTCCCTTATCATTTTTATCTTCTTTTTGTAGATTTTAAGAATAATTTTCTTTTATTTTGAAGAGTATAAACAAAAGGAGGACAAACAAAAAATAAATATAGAAACAGGGTAACATACTACAATACATATGTTACAGATTTTTAAAACAAGAATAGCTGACCAACAATGAATGATATATTATCTATTTTATTTTTTAAAATTTTATTAATTTTAACAAGAAAGAAATAACAATGAGACAGTTTCAAAACAGGTTAGTAGGCCAGTTAATAATTAACACATTGCATATTATTGTCCTCATAGCAGTTGTTCAGAGTACAAAATGCAGACATGATATCTTTTCTAACCACTATTAGTACAAATCTTTTCTTCTCATTGAACTCAGAAGTAGTAGCTATATATATATATATATATATATATATATATATATATATATATATATATATTGCAATACTCCATAGTAGTAGTGGGTTATCAGTAGAACAGGCAATGTTGGAAACTATTGACTTGAGTCTTTTACAGCTCAGCATGTTAATATGGGTTTACTTTTTATTTTGTTCCTCTGCTGACACAGGTGACAAATCAGGTCTAAGCAAGTGCAAGGTGTATATGAACTTAAGCACTTATTAAAGACTTGACATTTAACATGGTTCTGGATTGCTTCTTTACAGTTTGAAAGTGTATCAATAGCAAATTGAATGAATATTAACCAGCTTGATTTTCTCCAAGGTAATTGGAAGAAAAGACATAGATAAGTACTGGGTACCTGCATGACCTGAGCTCCCTTACAGCAAGTTGACTTTCTTTCCTGTAGTGCATTTCTTTGATAAATTTCTGATGGAGCAAAGAATTGACAGTCTCTTTGGGAAGAAGGTCCATAATGTGTCCTTGAATGCATAGTTTTGTTAATAAAACCCTGAAAATCAGCTAGGGATAGGGATTATGTCAGTCAGCTAGCCAGGGTAGAGAAGCAAATCCTCGGTTGTATCTCATGCTGTTAGGTATATAGGTATGCACACAGTTGGAGCACCTGTTAATATACTTGCTATTCATTATAAGACTAGATATTGAAGGTACATGGTTTTGGACTCACGGATTAAACTCAAAAGGCAAGGAAATAATTTTAAACTATTTTTAGAGTAGTAGAAAGATTCCTAGAGATAAATTTGTGTCATCTTTACTAAATAGGAAATTAAAATCTGAAAGTTCTAGGAGATCTTTTGTGGCCACATTGGTAAGGAGATTTGGGGCTGGTGTTCAGTATCCAGCCTCTCATGCCAAGGGTACTTCTTTTTTCCTCTGGTTATCTATTCCTAAAGTCAAATACCTATAAGAGTATCCTCCATAGTGCTACCGGAAGCAAGAGTTACCTCAGTGTTGAAATGAATTCACAGTTGCCACATTATTTGCCGGGTTTTATATGATCTGTCCCCATTGTTCTGATAAAGGCTTTGACCTTCTCATAGATTCTGTGATGCCCAAATTATTAGGACTTGGGTTTTTTTTTTTTTTTAAACAAATTACAACTGTTTTTGCACATGTCTTCACTAAATCCCAACACCTACTGCACAAAGTGGCAAATCTCCTGAGACGATCATTAGTCTTGCAGTGTAAGAGACCTTGCCATTTAACCATCCTAACTAAGTCTTCAAATGAGTCTCCAGGTTGATGCTCTCATAAAGGTGATTTCATCTGAAGGCACACCTTTGTTGCTGCCCAAATTCCACACAATAATAAGAATATATAGGATAGAAAGATACCCTTATAGACAGAGGTGGTAGAAAGAAAAGAGTATGAGTGAGGAAGGAGAAGGATAAAGATAAAGGAAGAGACAGTGAGACAGAGAGAGAGAGAAAGAGGGAGAGAGAGAGATTGAGTTTATAAGTAATAAAATTGTGAAATATTGTCACAGTTTCCCATAAGGACTAGCAGATGTGAAGACTTGAATGTGTGAATAATTTAATCTTCACTCACTCAGGAGAAGCTATATCCACTAACCTTTGTCATTATCTCATGAATTTTTTGACACAGGTTGAAATTAAACAAAAACAATATTCCCCGGAAATCTCAAACTAAAAATAAGAAATGTTGATGTATGAAGAACTGTGAGTAATTAGATAAAAACTAAAGGAGTGCTAGCTTTTGCAAATGAAAACAACCACTAACGATTCTATCTAGAAGGAAAAAACATGTGACAATGTGCCTATTTATTAAAATTTAAGGTACATATAATAAATTGACTTCATCTGTATTAATAACAGGTTATTTTGTAACTTTTAAATTCTGTATCAAGTAAAATATAAAACTGGATAATGTTGTACACATAATACTAAATTCAGTGTCTCTTTCTTGGGCTTTGAGTTATAAATAATAGCATTAATATCTTTAAAATTTCTACTTTATTCTTTATAATTAATATGAAAATCCATTTCAGAAAGAACACATACTACTGATTTGTAAAGCTGTATACAAAGTACATGAGTTGACTGTGAAAGGCCTACAGTCTGTGATGCTATAATATAAACATTTTGAGAACAGAAATAAAAAGAACAGTATCTTAGATCTTTAATGAGTCCATTTCAGACATATGAGAATAAAGAAATACATTAAGTTTGAAACTCATACTTTATCTAGGATTCTACACAGTAGGGTAAATGAGTGTGTGGTGTACCATAAATATTCAAGAGATCATTTCTCTGGGTGAGTTACGATATTTCTCAGATCTCATTTTTTATTCCTCCAACCATGGAGATCACTATATTTTCAGGTTCCACAATACGATGTTTGCATCTGAGCATGCACTGGCTCCACTCTCCATTTTTATTTTTTTACATTTTCCTAACAGCCGCTTGGAAACCAATAAAGTCACCCAGTGAAATGCCTGACAGATGGAAACCCAGGTGCAAGGCCAAGTCACAAAGAGTCAAGATTTCAATAGAGATGAATTTGGTTGCATTCCCAGGGATGGAGCTTAAACCGCTCAGCCGCACCGCTGAGTGCCCCGAGACAAAGGGATCAGATTAATTTCAGATTCCCCAGAGATGGAGGCAAGACTCAGAGCCTGCCAAATGAAATCAATAAAAGAAATCAAATGTAAATTAAGTATGCCAACTGCTCCAAATTACCCAACTATGAGATTATAATCTGCTCCTATTAGAATTAAGAGAAAATACTTAAACTCATTCTTAAAGTTTCAAATTGTAGATTTCCCAATAATTTTTCTGCTTCCCTTTCATTGCATTAATGAAGATTTAACCTCAGGTATTCACACTGAGCTATATTCCTAGCCCTTCTTATGGTCTTTCAAAATATATTAATTTTACTGAGAAGAAAGCAATGAGACAGTTTCAAAGCAGGTCAGTAGGACAGATATAATAATGCATTGCATACTGTTGTCTTTGTAGTAGTTGTTCAGAGTTCGAGGTTTAGACATGATATCTTGTCTAAATAATATTAGTACATCTTTCTTCTCATTGAAGTAAGAAAAAGTAGCTGTATAGCTATCCTATTTTGTATATACAGTAACATATATATATATATATATATTTTTTTTTTTTTTTTCAGTACAAAATGGTTCTTCGTTTATATCTCCCTTTTCTGTTTTGTGTTGTCAGAGATGGGTGTTCCATTGCAGTTAGAGAAGCTGTATTTGGAGAAGTCTGTAAAGGATTTTTGAGAAAGGATCTTGATAATTCAGAGAAACTATAAAATATTAAATTTATATCAACTTTTCACAGCAATGTCCTATGTTTCCCCGCCAGGATCACACCTGAGATTCTCCTGCCTCAGCTTCAGAGTGTGCTGGGCTTATGTGCATGTATTATTATGCCCTGCTTAGAATACCAGAATTACAACATGGCTTGCTTATTTCTACGTCCACTAAGCAATGAAAAGAAGGGGGAGGCATTATAAAATTAATGTCCGTGTCAACGTTCCTTCAATTTGATGTGGAAGTATGTTTATTCTTACTACTAAAAACTTTGTCTGAAAGAGCTATTTCTTACATTTTTTTTTTGTTATTTTAAAAAGATACTGGCAAGACTACAAATCAGTTGAATTACAGGTTGCTAGAATCATCATCTCTTGGCATTTCAGCACAATGAAGAATATACTTAGTAATGAACATGTCAATCCCTAAATTGTTTAAAAGTATGCATTTTAAGCTATGTTCAAAATTACAGCCCTGAAATGTTTTCATTTTTGAAACTTTTAAAAGAAAAATTCTGCTTTGTTTTTTTCTTTAAAAAAAAAAAAAAAAAAACAACTTAAAATTTAACGTGAGTCAGAGGTACAAAATGAATCAAAGCAATCTGAGTAAATGCATTCATTTCCCGTGCCTTTCACAGGCCTTGGCACATAAAGTGTTCTCAGTAGATGCTTGCTATACGTAATTTTTTTTCCCTTAGATACAAAAGATTGAAAGAGGTGGCAAATAGGAAGATACTGTGTTGGCTTGTGTGCCCATTGGTAACATTTCTAGTGCATAAAGCATTTCATGACTGCCTGAAGTTAGAGGAAACAGGAAGTTCTTCCTTTCACAGCCAGGAAATGAAAGAGGAATACTCATGTGTGAGCAATGAAGTTCTGACAGGAGTGATGTTTAACACACATCGTATTCTCTGTTACGTGTGCATATGTGTGTATGTGTGTGTGTGTGTGTGTGTGTGTGTGTGTGTGTGTGCAATTATGCTAGTAAACCTTGAAATGTATATGGCTATATTACCGTAAGCAATAGGAATAGCTTTCAAAATGCTTTTATTTCCTACTTGTTTCTTTAATTATGTACATTAAAACCCCACTTGCTTCTTTGTTAAAATAAATTACCAGGCTTGTCAGAGAAAAAATAAGACTATTCTTTGTTCAAAATTTGATTCCTTCCTTCTCTAAGGCTCAAGAACTTCTTTCTGGATGAATATCTTGCATAGCCTACGACACAATTCTCTGAAATTTAGTAACCACTCATAACTTTGTCAGGGTTGTACGTACTTTTGCAAGTGCTGTAGGTATGCTTTCTTCTCCTTGCTCCTTAGCCAGAACAGACTCCCATGCAGAGGACATGCCCCTTCACCCATGCCTCCACATGAAGAGAAGCAAACCTCTCTCCTCACTGTGCTTTAGGGATGTATGAATCATTTCTCCCAAAGCTAATTTTATATAAATTAATCTTAAGTATGACTGAGAGACTTTTACAATAATGTAATAGGTTGTAAACAATATAGAGTTAAATCAGGCCATGTGGAGATCTATAATATTGTAGCAAATGAGCACAAATATATTTTGATTAATTAATATATACAGTATTATACTATGTTCCCAAATCATTCTTATGAAACAATCTTTATTCATGCCCTCTTCATCATTAAAGTTTACTAAAAAGCATTGCAAAGTATCAAGTCAGACTCATGAATTACAGACCTAATTAAAGTTTACTAATAATGCAAAGGATACTGATAGTTACAGATAAAACATCATGGAAAATTATAAGAGGATCAATTCAGATTCAGGTTCTTTCTTATTCTATTAGCAGGTGCTTTATTTCAAAATTATATGTTGGAATCTCCTGAATTTGTCAATATATCACAGAAAAAAATGTCCTTTGGTTAAAGATTATCTCCTTTTATAAAATTTAATTTTTTATTATTACATGATGAGAAATTTGTACTTATTTAAAATATATCTTAATTCTTTTTTCCCATTCTCCTTTCCTCTCCTGTACTTTTTTCTCTGCTTACTTTACAAAATCTGTTTTCATTTTTCCCTTTGATTAGTTTTATTCATTTCCCCCTTCTAGAACTATCTATATCACATTGCACTAAATTAAAATTAAAATGGATCAAAAATCTAAACATTAAAACATAAACAGTCTGCTGGAATATATAATAGGTAAAACTTTTGACATAGTATAAGCAAAATCTTTATGAAAAATCTCTGATATTGCAGGAAATATTAAAAAGAATCAATAATTGTGATCACAACAAATGAAAGTTTTTATACATTAAAGGAAACCAACAAAAGAGTGAAGAGACACCCTACTGAATGGGAAAAAATAATACCTGGACTACCCTCAGACAGAAGACTAACATCTAGGATATAAATAAGTCCTAAAAAGGAAGCCACAAAAAGAAGAAGATAGGAACATCACCCACCTTCTACCATCCCAAGACACCGCAGATCTGGAGGCAGCCCAAATACCCTCAGAAGAGCGCCCTCACGAGAAACAAGTTTGACCACTATGACATCATCAAGTTCCCCCTGACCACAGAGTCAGCCATGGAAATGATGGAGGACAACAACATACTCGTGTTCATTGTGGAAGTCAGAGCCAATAAGCACCAAATCAAGCGAGCCATAAAGAAGCTCTATAACATCGATGTTACCAGAGTCAATACCCTAATCAGGACTAATGGAGAGAAGAAGGCATATGTTCATCTGGCTCCCGATTATGATGCACTGGATATTGCCAGCAAAATTGGGATGATCTAAACTGAGTCCAGCTGGCTAATTCTAAATGCATACGTTTTCCTCCATAAAAAAGACATTGAATATTAGCTATAGAATTTTTTTCTAACTGCTATATCAAAATACTGCATGAAATCATTACATGAATATAAGATTTTTTCCTTAAACCTAAGTATTTAATATTTTGATGCTATTGTGAATAGTATTATTTTGTTCATTGGTTTTTCAATGATTTCACTATTAACAATTAGAATGCTATGGCTTTTGATGTATTTATTCTGTATAAAGTTACATTGTTAAGCTGGGCATGGTGATGCATGCCTGTAATCCCAGCACTTGGGAGGCTGAGGCAGGAGGATTTGTGCGAGTTTGAGACCAGCCAGGGCTACTAAAATGAGCTCAAGGCCAGCCTGAACTGCATAGCAAGACCCTGTCTCCAAAAAAAAAGTTACATTGTTAAATTTCGTTATTTATTCTATGAAACTTTGATGTAGTTGTTTGATTCTTGTATGTAAAATATACCATCTGCACATAATGATGTTTTAACTTCACTTCCTCTACGTATCCTTTATTTCTTTCTCTGGCCTCATTGCTCTGTTTAATATTTAAAAACTTATGTTGAGCATAGGTGGGGACAGCAGACATTCTTGTCCAGTTCCTGATTTTAAAGGGAAGGCTTTCAGTTTTTCATTAAACTGGGCCATGGTATATAATCTTTTTGACAGTTTATTGCATTATGTTTGCCGGTGTCTTGTTAAGAATTTTCACATCTGCTTTCTTTTTTTTATTTAATATTTTTATTGTTTAAATTTAACAATGGTTATATTACATATTTTCATCATCAGATCAGTTTAAATTAACACATATAGGTATACAAGATTGATCAAACAATTAAACATTAACTCTTTTAATCAACATTACTTTTTATTTTCTTTTCCCCTTTCTTTTTTTTTGAAAGTTGACATATTGCATATTGTCCTCACAATCGTTCTACAGAGTACAGTGTGTGGGTATGACCCACTTCCCTATTGATGTTGCTTAAAAAAAAAAAAAAAAAAAAAGGAAAAGAATACACTTCTCTTTGGACTAAGAGGAAGCAGATATATACACAGTCAAATGTTCTGCAATTGCAGTGAGCCACCAGTAAAGCTTGTAATATTGGAGGTTATTGAATCTAAGCCTCCTAAAGCTCATCTCACCAATCTAGCTCTGAGTTTCATGCATTGTAATTAAGCATTTTTTTTTTTTTTCTTGCTGGGTGGTCAAGGGCAAGTCGAAGCAAGACCTGTATAACTAAACATTCATTTTTTTTTTTTTTTTGTATATTCCAGGGTCAAATTCCCTCAGGATTAAG
>PVJA010008583.1:0-63903 GCA_004027025.1 Myocastor coypus | reverse complement strand
GAAAGGAAAGGAAAGGAAAGGAAAGGAAAGGAAAGGAGAGAAGTCTGAGCTCAACACGACAGGTTTCTTTCCAAATAAACCTGAGAGGGAGCACCCTGGCCCTAGAGACCAGACCACTCCTCTCCTACAGACTGGGATCTTTCATAGTTCATAGGGAGAGGGTGGCCTCAGTGAGGGGCTGCAGCTCCTGCTAAGAACAAGGCGAGAGACAGCATCGTGGTTGCCCCAGGATGAGTCTTGGGGAGCTCAGGGAGCAGTGGATGCTCTCACTAGCAGGGCTGACTGTGTTCTGAGTCGTGGATGCAGCTGAGGTAGGAGGGGGTGGCACAGAGGTCCCTGTCCAGGATGGGGGCGGCTGGATTCCTTTAGTTATCTTGTAGCAGCATGACATCCAGCCCCAATTTCCTTCTCTATCTTTTGCTATTGCTGTCTTTCACTTCATATCTGTACACCGTTTTTACTTTAGGCAATTGTCTTTTAGAGAAATCTTGAATAATGAAAATATTTTATATAACATTCTTTTCTAATGCCCTTACATTGTTGAGATCTAAATTCTGACAAAGTCTTTTCCTCCCTTTGAAAACATTTATTTAATAACTCCTCAAGTCATGTCTACTGGCAAATTATGTTCATCAGCTTTTCTTTATTAAGGACATATTCATTTAGCCTTCATTTTTAAAGGGTCATTTTGGTAGCTCAAGAATTCTAAGATGTATTTCTGCTAGTTTCAATAGTTCGAACATTTTATTCCACAGTCTTTTGAAAATGTAGTTTCAGATGAAAAGTACACTGTCATTCTTAATGCTTAAGATATTTTTTCTCTAGCTCCTTTTTAAGGTATTCCTTTATTTTTTTTTACTATTTTACACTTTGAATATAATATGGCAAAGTGTATATGCTCCATCATTTATGTCATTTGTTCCCTGAGCTTCCTGGATCTGTGATTTGGTTTCGCTCAGGCATTGTGAAAATTTCCTTATATATATGGATTCCAGTTGTGTTTTGTTCAGTCCTCTTTTCCTGATCATCTTGCCATCCCAGCTAAAACTATAGGTGAAGTCATCAGAAATATCTTTAGGTGTACTTTTTACATTCTGTTTTTCTCTCCTCATCTATATTTGGGAAGTTTCTATTGAACGTTCTCCTTAAGTATTCATAATTTTTTCATGTGGTCGTGTCATGTTCTAATGAGTTCATACAAGACATTCTTCAGTTCTGATATTCTATCTTGCTAGCATTTCCTTCTCATTCTTTCTCAATATTAAATGACCTTAAGGCAACTATTATAGTTACTTAAAACGTCCAGTTTGAGCCTGGCATGGTGGCTCACGCCTGTAATCCCAGCACTTGGGAGGCTGAGGCAGGAGGATTGGTGCGAATTCGAGACCAGCCTGGGCTACAAAAGTGAGCGCAAGGCCAGCCTCAACTGCATAGCGAGACCCTGTCTCAAAAAGACAAAAAAAAAAAAAAAAACTTCCAGTTTGAGCATTTAAATGTCTGTGACTGATCATTGAGCTTGGTTCTCAGGCTTGCTCTCCCGCATTAGACTGTGCTCTCTCCGGCTTTTCAGTATGCCTTTCGATGTCTGGCTAAAAGTCAGATGTGTATAATCTGAGGACGTGAGGAACAACCAGCCATTGCTACAAGGCCTTACTCTAGTCTTCTTAGAAGTAGGGCTGTGTTTCTTGTTGCTTGCATCTGTAAACACTACAGCACTTGAATTTCTATAAAGTGCTAGGTTGCAACTTCCCCACCCCCATTCTTGAGTTTACCTAAGAACTTCCTCTGTGTAAATTCTGTCCCTTGAAGTTCTCCAGCTGTAATTATCTTTACCATATTGGAATCTGGTAGTGGTGTTAGCAGTGCCCATGGGCAGGAAGCAGTCTATAACCTCATGATTTAACTCAGTCTCCAGTGCTACAGTATCCCTGGGCTATGCCCTTTGCAAGTATGCCTTTCTAAGCGTTACTTTGATTGATAGAAAAGATGCAAGGTGCTGAAACTGGGAAATTTACCCACAGATGATGAGATTATGAACTGGTTTGCCCTTGTTAGATTAGCCTTTGTTATGAAAAAATCTCTGGGTTTACTAAACTACTATTGCTCATTCTTTCCTCCTGCTAAGTACAGCAGAGGCTGCTTTTCAGATCTGCAAGATTGAAATCTGGTAGAGTTCCTGGAGATAAATCCCAAAACCCAGCAGACTCTTTTTAAGACCATGGTCCCGGAGATTTTCTAACTGTTATATAAATAATATTCAGTATCAAAGCCATTCACTAAAACTAACATTTAAATTCTTCTACCAGGCACTTATGGCTCCCATAATTTTTCATTTGCATCAGCAAGTATAAATAGTGTCTGTCCATGTGAGCTTGTCATTCTACATTTTATGGTATTCCTTTGCTCCAAAATCTCAGTCCTTCAATTAGTTTTTTAAAAAGCTCATTGGTTTTCTATTTGGGGTGTGTGTGTGTGTGTGTGTGTTTGTGTGTGATTGTTGGGCTTTTTTCTTAGTACTAAATATAATAATGAAAAGTTCTAAGTTCCTTACAATTCAGGACTGAAATCTGAAGCTTCTTTTCTGGTCATTTTAAATGACAAGTTGCTTCAAATTTAATCTAGAAGTTATAAAAATTTATGCATGGATGTGTTAGGTAATCAATATCCTGCCCTTGGCATTTAACAGGGTTGCTATGACATGTCACTAACATCTTTTCCAAGGTAAGGAGGAATTTGACCTCACCTCGTAGCTATTGGATACTGATGGCTGCTCTGACATCATCTGAGAATTTCTAAGAGCTGTCATCTCCATCTGATGCCTCATCTATCATGCGTCGGAGGTAGATTTAGACTACAATGGCTCCTTTTGCTAAGATTCTTATGCACCAACATTCAAACTTTGAAAACCCAACTTCACTGCCATGCCAGCCTGGACCCTGGGACTCCCTGAGATTGCAATAGAGACTGGGTGTGGTGACACACGCCTATAATCCCAGGTCTTGGGAGGCTATAAAAAGGTGGATCATTACAAGTGCAATTTATTAGTGAGACCCTGAATACCCTGAAGAACTTTTCCAAAAAAAAAAAAAAAAAAAAAAAAGGGAGAAAGAAAGGAAAAGAAAAGCAAACTTCATATTGGAAAGTGATGCTGTACTCTGGATGCTTTTAATTTTGGCTTGTGTGTGGCCAAATCTATGTAGAACTGTGGAACTATTACATTTGGCACTCAGAATATGGTACCTGTTAAATTTGTCTTCCTCAGTGGGACACCTTAGGAATGAAATGAAGTAATATAATCAATAAAATTATTTAGTTTCTGAAAATGTTTGTTTATTGGATGAAAAACTATTTTATTTCTTTTTGTAATTATGCAACATTTCTACCCACAAACAACCTCAAGAAATAAAACTCTTTATATTTTAATGAAATGAGATAAGGACCGAACATCTTAAGTAGAGAACAATAAAGCCTAAGGACAGCTGTAGGGAGTTACTTGGGGATTCCTGAAACCTGGATTCAAGGACACAGATAACCATTTATTCTAACAGCTCCTTGATTGTCTCTCCCTTTGCTAGGTATGTTACTGGTTGTCTCCTCCCCTGCTTGGAATGTTTTCAATTAGCATTTGTATTAACCTAACTTTAGGTAAATGGTAAAAGAGGTAGTGATCTCTAGTTTATATTCCCCAAAGCAGTTATGCAAATTCCTTAGCCTGTCCTTGAATACTCAATAAAAGTAATATCCTTCTGTGGGTCTAGGCTCACTTGAGAGAGACAAATCTCAGTGAGTCCTCTGAATTAAGTTCATCAGGTTTCTCGTTATTTCTGTTGACGCCGACACCAGAACAGCACAACAATGAAAAAATTTTAAAAGCTCTTAAAATTAAATGAAAATTAAAAATAGCAGGTAGGCCTGGAGAGATAGCTTGGCACTCTAAGCACCTGCCTGGCAAGTGCAAGGACCTGTGTTTAATCCCTGGTTCCCATGCTATGCCAGCCCTAGAACCCCAAGCATGCCTTCCATGCTCATCATTGAAACTAGCTGTGTAGTCCTAGTGCTGGAGAGGCTGAGACAGGATGATCACTATGAGTCCATGCTGAGTATTGGCACACACTTGTAATCCCAGCACTTGGGAGGCTCAGCCAGGAGGATTAATGTGAGTTTGAGATCAGCCTGAACTGCATAGTGAGACTCTGTCTCAAAAAGACAAAAAACAAACAAACAAAAAAAAAAAAACAAGCTGAGTACTGAGACCTTGTACCAAGTAAATAAATAAAGATTTTATTATTTTTTTTTTTTACAAACTCAGAGTTTCTGGGTTTTTTTTTTTTAATATTTTTATTGTATAAAAAAATAAAGATTTTAAAACTTAAATAAAAACAGGCAGAATTATTTGTAGTAGTGTATATCATACATTTAACTATGTTTATTAGATATATCCATATTTGATACAATGTTAATGTTTTCTGAAAATATTTCTAAAATAATTTAATATAGCTCTTATAATTAAAATATAAATTACTGAAAGCATCCTTAACATTTTCACTAATGTAAATTTTCAGCACCCTAAATAAACTTTCTTTCAAGATGATAATTATTAAATTAAGAAAACATTCTACATAGCTAGTAGAAGCTTTGTATGTTGAAATAAAGTTTTATAAAATAAACATTATTTTCTATTTTGGTTACTTCATTGAAATGAAAAATATTTCTGCAATTATTTTCAAAGGTATATACATTTTTGTCTATATTCAGAATTGATTTCTTCAACAAATTCAATAAACACAGTGTAGACATGAATTATAATTTTGTAATCTTTAAAAATTACATCAAATTTAAATATGTGCAAGGAAAATCACTCTCCATTTGATACAATCTAATGCAGAATGTAAGCCAGTGTTTACCTCAACAGAAATGACATGAAATCTCCTTCTAGCTGGGCGTGGTGGCACACACTAATAAGCACTTAAGTGGCAGAGGCAGGATAAAGGCAAATTTCAAGCTAGTCAAGACAACTGAATTATACCCTGTTTAGTATAAAGAGGAGGGAGGAGATAGCTCAGTGCTAGAGCAGATCATCTTTGACTTTGACTCTTCTTGTATTACAAGAAAATTATTATTTCTAGGACTGGCAAGATAGCTCAGCAGACTAAGCACATGCTTTGACAAACTCAGGGACCAGGGCTCCACCTCCCTTCCCACATACTGTGCTGGCCCTGGCCCTGGGGCCCACTGAGCCAGAGACAAACACAAAGTCTGAGTGTGGTGGTACATGCCTGCAATCCCAGTGCTGGGGAGGCTGAAAACAGAAGGATCACTCAAAGTCTGAGTTGTGTAGTGAGACGCTGTAATAAATGCATAAAATGAAAATAAAGAAAGAAAGAAAATTATTCTTTCCAAAGTTTGAATTAATCCAGTATGTAGTTGTAAAATTTTAAAATCTTGCAGACTGCTTCCACTGATGCTGCTTAATCTGTTTGTTTCCTTTTTGGTGTTTCTAGGGAAATACATTCTCATTTTTAAGCTCTTGCTTCAATAATTGTTTTTAGTTCTTTTAGATTTAAAGGAAGTTATTACTAAAGGATATTAGTTGTCATTTTAAACAAACAAACAAACACAGCTAGTTCAAAACAGTTAAAGAAACTAAGATGATTTTAGGCATCTCAGATAATATAACCATCCCAGGGATCATGGGCAACAAAAAAAGACTTCATGTAATACGCATTAACATATGATTGTATATTCATAATTGCATCATCATGAAAGTTTTACAGTTACTGTAAATGTGTATATGTAGAATATATGTAAATATCTACAATTATAATTTCTATTTGGATTGCTACAAGTTTAGAGTTTATTTGGATACAATTATAAATTATATGTGTACTATAGCTAAATTCAGATGTTTCTGCTACAACGGCTTGTTAATTAAGAATGAGTTTTGTTCATGGTTGATTACATTGTTCCCTCAGAATATATATGTGTGCCATAGACACAGACCAATTATGTTGTCTTCAGTGCAGGATACTTTATCCTGAAATTGCAATATTCAGCACAGAACCCAAATTGTACTTTTATGTCATATGCTCAATAATAATCAAACTATCATTAGAGAGCAATTGATTTTTACATTTCAAGGAGTTACTGTCCACATATAAGATGAATACCATCACTACCAAGTTCTTTCTTTTGCATTTTGTTTGTTTTTTTCTTTTTATTCATTTTAATAAGAATAAAAGATAAAATAGCAATGAAAGATTCAAAACAGGTTAGCAAGACAGTTACAATAATTCATGCATTGCATATTATTATCTTCATAGTAGTTATTCAGAGGACAAGATATAGACATGGTATCTTATCTGAACAATATTAGCACAAATCTTTCTTCTCATTGAACAAAGACCAAGTAGCTCTACATCAATCCTATTTTGTATATACATATATTTTTCACTATAAAATGGTCCTTTATTTATATTCCCTTTTTCTGCTTTGTTTTGTCAGAAATAGGTCTTGCTTTAACTTGATCTTAACCATCCAGCAAAGTGTGACCATGTGGTATAAAAAGTAAAACTATTAATGTGCTGAGCTGTAAAAGGCTCAAGTCAACAATTTCAGATAGTCACCAATTGTCAGTTGTGCTGGTAACTCACCTATTATGGACTATTGGACTATATTGGGTTATTTTGCTGAACTCAAGTACCTATAGTCATTGGACTGGTATCAAATATGAAAAGGTCCTTTAAAGTCTTCTCCAGATAGTTTCTCTAGCTATCAAGTTCTTCATTTGCTAAAAAGATCAATTCCCAAGAGTCACCCTAATTACCACTTTTCTAGTAACTCACTTGGTGCAAGACTTGGATCTATATTTAAGGATGTGAGTGTGGCCTGCCCTAAGTAGTCTGGATGAGATAAAAGGGACAGAAAGACACTATCAAGCTCCCCTGTTGCTTTGTTACCTTCATCGGTCATAAACTGTTGCACCTCTGCCATGTGCCACCCTGCCTTGGAGCCCACTGATTATGGACTGAAAACTCTACAAACTTAGAGGTAAATAAGTCTTTCCCTCTTTAACTTTTTTTTTGGGGGGGGGGGGTTGCCCAGCTCAGTCCACCCTGAGGGCAGGACTAGCATGGCATATGGTGCCAGGGATTTAAACTCTGTCCTCTGAAGCTTCTTAAGCTTGCCTAAACAGGCACTTCGGACCACTGAGCTACCTTGCCAGCTTCCCTCTTTAATTGTGGATGTCAGGTATTTTGTCTCAGTAATGAAAAAAAGGCAACTAAGACAATATAAGTTCTGGCTTTTGACAATTTAAGAAAATACTTTTCTTTCTACCTCACTAAGCATTTATTCACTTACATTAACACTGAATTTCTTCAAAATTTTATCAAATATATGAGTTTCTCCATACATGTTTCAAGGTAGCATCATGGTAGCATCATGCCTCTGTAGCAAAAGGCAGATTAGAAAAGGGAAGATAAGCATATTTATTAGCATGTGTGTTGTATGTCACATGAAAGATATCTCGAGGAATGATGATTCAGTGTGCCTTAGAGCTTTGGCTTTATGACCTCTTGAGCAAAAAAGGAGAGGAATAGCAAGACAGAGTAAAAGAACTTTGGGTTTTCAAAGGCACGAAGCTGGGAAGGTGAATATAAAGAACAAGCTAAAGGAATAAGGTATGTTTCTAGAGTCTTCTGGTGTTGCCAGTTTTTGTTGTTTGCTAAGAGTTTGTTTGTTTGTTTCCCAGTAGAGGAGATTTTACATTATGCTTTGGGAAGGAAAAATCCGAGAAGGTAGAAAGGCAGATTGTGTTAGTCAGTGGCTACTAGAGTCAGACGTAAAGAAGTGCAGAACATCTGTTTGTACACTGGAGACTTGAAGTACCCAGCTCAGAATTTGGAGGCCATAACATCCCATGCAAGTCTGTTCAGGAAGGTGAAGGGTCTGTTCAGGAAGGATCCGAAGGCTGGCACCAGAAGCTGAAGGTTTTATCCCAAATGCTGAAGGATTTGAGCCAGAAGGCCAAGGGATTTATACTGGGGGCCAGTAGACAGCATTCAAGTTGAAGACAATGATCAACGCTCCCCTCAAAGAACAAAAGCAACCAAAGCCCCTCCAAAGAAAAAGCAGTCACAAAGAAGCTCCATCAAGGAAAATCAAAAGTCCTTCCATCCTATGCTCCCATTATAACCTTCTCAGAACAATCTTCCTTAAAGTGGGTCTTCCCACATTGGGTTCAGATGAGTATTCTCCACTGAAGTGGAGAATTAATCAATTAACCACCACAGCAATGTTTTCTGTTTTTTAATTGCCTTTAGTTTAAAAATATGTTTTCCTACAAAAACAACTTCTGGCCTGACCTTCAGGGTTCCTGAATATCCCAGACAGCTCTCTCTAATTTAGCACTGCTGTCTACTTCACTGACCATGAACACAATGACTCATGACAAATAATGTGTTGTTTTCCTTTTAATCTACATTTTGGAGTGCTTTTTGGACAGCAACAATAAATAATACAGAATAATAGATCATATATCACTATGTACATAATAGGGATACACATGGCTATATGTTACACAGAGAATTATCTAAAAATAGATAGCATACTGATGTCAGTGGTTAACCCTGCAAAACACATGTAGCTACTTCAAATCTATTTGCAATCAAGTCTCTGAATACTTTCACACATGGAATTTTTAATGTGGTTATTTTTCAAGTGAGGATTATATTGGTAGCTTTAGTTTCTTAAAACTCTTAATTACAGTAAATTATATTAACAGGATAGCTGGCTTCAAAGTGTTGCTGTGTACTTTGAATAAGCTATACTTTCAATAGCTGATAATATCTGGTATTTGGTGATTTAGGACTTCGTATCCTGAGATCCAAGGACATGGCCTTGGGCATTCTTACTTTTTAAAATATTCTCATTCCATTTTGAAATGTGGTTTTCTTTAGCAAGGAATTGAAAGAGTTGCTTCTGTATTTATTTTGTGTCTGCTGATTCATTCTTCCCTACCGAATGGATATTTATTTTCCTTGTTATTTGTTTCAGGGAAGTCCAGGAAATCAATTTTACTGTGTTGCAAATAGTAATTACACTTATCTAGAACTTTTGTTACATTTTAACTTCATAATACCTTGCGTTTAACATGTATTATTTCCTTCTGTTTTGCTTGGGCCTGCCTTTATCCTCAGATTCAGAAGCATGTGCTGCATGTTTGGATTCACAGAGAGAATATGAATTAGGAAATAAGATTTGGAGCATCTCATGAACATAGAAGAGTAGATGACTCCGAAAGAAGTGAGAAAAATACTTTGTAATCCAAGTATTATTGCACAGAGTAACATCCTTGTGCAGTTACTAAGACCAAGAATAGCCACATATTAGTAAAAATGATCAGCAGTTATGAAACAAATGTATAGAAAGAACCTAATATAGTTTAGGTTTTGTGCTAGAACAAGATGAAAAAGTTCAAGATGTTTTAGAAAGTCTTATTTTAGAATAAACATATTTCCTAACAACAAAATGAAAAACTGTATAAAATTCTCCCATTAATTTGTATTTTACCTGCATGCAGTTTAAACCTAAAATAGAATGAGTGCATATTAATTTTAATAAGAGTTTACAGCTAGAGATGTTAAAGTTCAAATAGTCTATTTCTGTTTTTAAGAATTCCAGGAAAGTTATAAGCCTGCAATTCCAGCACTCAACACTTGGGAGGCTGAGGTCAATCACAGGGAGTTCAAGGACAGGCTGAGCTAAACAGTGAAACAGAGTCTTTGCAATTTCTCTTTGGAAATGTGTCAGCAAAGGAGAGGATTATTTTGATTTCTAAGAGGAAAGTGTCTTGGCTAGTCAGTGTTTTATATCTGTTTACTACAGATACAACGTAAGATGTGCAAGTGTGTCAGAATTTACAAGATTTATTTTTTGGCGACCAGCTACAGAGTCAGATGTGGAAGAATGCAGACGATGGCTGAACACTGGAGACATGGGATTCCACTAAAGTCTGGAGCTCACCACGCTGTCCTATGTGAGTCCGCATCAGGAGGACGATGGAAGCCAGGAGATGGCGTCCTGGGTGAAGGCAAAGACGCAAAGTCTGGCAGATCCATTCTAGTTTCTTATTTAGACATCTCATGAATAAGAAATAAGTATTTTTTAAAAGTTATAACTTTTTACATTATTAGATCTATGCTTTTCTGTTTTCCCCTTATGCTGTCCAGGAAACAAGTCCTTGAGGGTAGGTGCTCTCCCCTCTAGGATGTGAAATTGTTGAGCCCATTTAGTTAAACTTTTTTAAACTAAACTTCTCAAATGGACGTAGTCAACCATCACAGCATGTAAAGCCAAAAATAATGCTTCAAAACCACAATCAGTCAAGGTAGGATCAGGGCCCTGTGCAGTTTAGAAAGGGTTCCATCACCAGGGGCACATCTGTGCTCAACTCCTGATTTCTAGTGATGGGGTGTTAACAGCATCCATCCTGGAGCATGATGCTCCATACTGCATGTCAAGATGCTATCCATGTAGTTGCTGAAATATCTGTGTGTCTGTAAGAGCATTCCTCAGAAAGACTGGCGCTTGGGTAAGTAGGATATATTAAGAACTGGTCTGCCTGAAAGGGATGGGCATCTCGAAGCCCACTAAGACCTAGAAGGATTTAGAAGGACAGAGGAGAGGTAAATTCCCTCTTCCTATGCTTGAACTTAGCCTCAAATATCAGCATCCCTGGTTCTCAGACCTGTCAGTCAGTCCTAGATGTAATGTCTCCTGCATTGTTAGGACTTCAGGTTTAGTTTTAGTTTTAACACTAGCTTCCCTAGATTTCCAGCCTATAGGCAGCAGATCTCAGAAAATCTCAGAACAAATGTTTGTGTATATGTAGAGAGATGTTAGATAGATAGATGATAGAGAAAGGATAGACAGACAGACAGACAGACAGATAAATAGATTTGAGTATGTACTAGAGAGAGACAAATATAAATATATAAGGGTTAGACAGATTATATATATATATATATATATATATATATATATATATATATATCCAGGTATATATAAAATTGACCTATTCATATCTACTGATATATGCCTCTATATGAAAATTATTATAGAAACTGGTTCAGAATTATGGAGGCCTATGAGATAATAGAGATTATGTGGTTATCAATCTGTATCAACTTTATTATATATAAGCACTATATAACAATTTTCAATGGAATAGGACATGTTTCAGTGGAATAGGATAAGTACATATTCTTGTGGTTATGCCTTACTGGAGGATACCGACTGATACAGGAGGTCCCTACCTATGACCAGACCTCACTATGTCTCAGCCTGGGCTTCATGAAGTTCTGCATATACTTTCATTGAGCCCTTTGCCATCAACCCATTCATGCTGACATGTTACCTGCAGAAGCCATAATGTCAGCAGCTCAGTGTGAAGCGTGACTCTAATTCTACAGAGAATCTGCAGAAATTGAATTGGGTATGTAAGAAAATCAGAATAGCCCACTGTTTCCTAACCAGCAGAGCATGGATAGAAGAGGCATTCATTGAGCTCAGCATAGGCCTCACAGGGAAAAAGAATGAGTCTGTACTACTTCATGCCCTGTCCCCAGTGTTTTGCACATCTTATCTTACGTAAACTCTACACTAGCTTTCCTTTTCAGAGGTAAGAAAATGGCACCTCAGAGAGCCCAAATGATGTGTCAGTTAATTGCTGATAGAACACTGATTTAAACTAAGGTCAATTCACCTTCTAATCTTTCTATACCTTGCGTTACCCTGCCAGGAGCCAGAGAGAATTTACTAAGTTAGGAGATTGCTTCCAAAATGAGCTAGCCTGATTTAGCCAGGCCCCAAGGATGTAGAGCTATGTGTAATAGAAGATTCTCTGTGAAGCACTGCAGATTCTCCAAATAGCTTCCTTCCTGTGCTCTGAAGAAGTTATCAGTAAAATACCTCCTGACAATTTTTTTTTTTTGATTCATGGATATAGTTTTAAAAATTTGAACAACAACAACAACAAAAAAAAACCTACCAGGTTATTATTAGTTTCCAGCAGGGGGGACAATGTATTAGTATATTGAATAGTCCCTAAAATTCAGTGTACCCCACCTCTTTAGTCTCCATCTAAGTGGAGTACCTTGGGGGGATTTTTACACATGTTTCTCATGATTTCTATCATGCAGAGTCATTCATCTTGCTAGTTTGGATGCCATCAGGAGTCTACATGGGTCAAAGAGGAAGAATGACAGGGGATAGGTATGAAATAAATCAAGGAGTAGATTAGCACTGGAATGTCTTAGCCTCCTTTTTCTCACTAGGCCAAATACCTAACCCATACAAATTAAAGGAGGGTGCGTTTATTTCATCTCACATGTGTTCAAAGTGTCATTCCCTTGTTGACTATTTCCACGGCAGAAACAGTGGGACAGCAGGGCATGGTGACAGAAGGTTGCTCACTATGTGGAGGCCAGGATGCAGAGGAAGAAGGGCAGAGCTCAGGCAGGTGATGTGTCCCTGTAGGTTCCAGTCCTGGCTACCCACCTCTGCCAGGCCCCGCCAGAAAGAGCAGGCTTAGCTGCTGAGCCCACTCGCTGGTGTGTCCTTGGGCAGGCCAGCACGCCTCTGCCCCAACCACCAGCTGCGAGCCTGACTCCGTGGAGCACCTCAGGTTGACAATGGCTGGGGAGTAACATGGTTCATCAATTTCTCTCTTGAAGAATTTTGGAAGAGAAGTTGGATATAGAAAGGGAAGAAAATTATCAGAAACTGTAAGGTGGGAGCAGAAAGAGAGAGAGAGTAAATATGGTAAAATTACTAAAGGAAGACATTAATAATGAAGTTAACAAAGATTTTGTTAAATTCCTGAAATCTCTGTTGCTGGCAGCCTGAAGCCTACTATTGTTTGCTGACTTGCTTCTCTGTGCCCACCATAGTACTATGCTTTTGCATACATCTTCAAATCTGGTATGGTTCATACCTAGATGTCCCACTAAAACCTCATGCACTCATCCACAGGGCTTATAGGAAGTGCTTACATCATGCAGACGTGATACTCAGCAGTGGATTAACCCACTGTTAAGTTTATAGCTAAGTGAGGATATTGAGAGGTGCACCCTGGTTGGAAGAGGTGGGTCACTGGGGGCAGGGCCTGGAAGGGTCATTCTTTGACCTCTCGCTGTGCTTCCTGCCTGCTCTGACATGGGCGACTGCTTCTTGCCGTGTTCCTCTGCTAAGCTGCTCTGTCCTAGAGCCAAACTACTATAGATGGAGACCTCTACACACTGTGAGCCCAAGTAAGCCTTTCTTCCATTAATTTGTATGTGCCTGATACCATTTCCAAACAACAAGAATATAACAAAAACAAACTTACCTCATTTACTGATTTGCTGAGTGACCTTGACTCTGCTTCGATATCTGAGTGGTGATGAACAACATTATCATAAGTATGAAGTTTGACCTTGACATTATTGAAATAGATTCCCAGCTGACATCCTGAGGTAGCCTTAGTGATTTCCATCATCAGAAGTGCAGAAGTATACTTCTACCTTTAAAACCTGAGACTTCCAAACACGCTGTGAGTTGAAACCCTAAGAACAAAGTAAGCCAAAGCATCTGATGCCCAGTTGGTTGTTGTGACTGTTCCCTACATGAGTAATGAATCAGTTAAATCCTTCACTGTCTCAAGAAATAGCCATCTGTTCTTCAGGCTTTAATGGGTGTAAGAGATGTTTCAAGAAATCTCTGATGGGGAATAAGTCTGGTGTTTGTGAAAACTGACTGGAAGATTAGTGGGTCAGCCAGACAGATGGTTCCAGGAAGATATGGCATCCTGGGCAGCTGCTGGCCTACGTGGGAGAGATGGCTGTGTCCCGCACCACCTGAGACAAGAAGCTGCCAGTACCAATCAAACGCCTAGCTTTTTCCATCACATAGAGTTCATTCTTGGCACTGGATATATGGGGTCTGGGGAATGGATACAGTGGAAGCACAGCACATCTTTCCACTTCAGCTTCACCAAAGGGGTGCAGAACTCAGCTATCCACACAGACCACAGGCCAAGGGGAACAGAGAGCGGGATGCTCCGCTTTCTTCATAAATCAAAGCTGAATCTGATCAACTCACCTGCAACCCAAGACAGCGTGTCTGCACCTCTTTTGAAACATTTACATGCAGTGGGAAACCTGAGGGAGTCGGTTAGCATTCATAGGAAAATTTCATTTTCGTTTGCAAATTTTACTTCTTAAGAACAAGATCTATGCTAGATTTTTATAATTTTTTATTACTTTTAATAAGAAATAATGTATAACAATGTGACAGTTTCAAAACACATTAGTAGTACATTTCAATGTGATACAAGGCATATTGTTGTCCTCCTATTAGTTATACAGAGCACAGGGTGTACATGTTACAATTTTTCAAATCATTATTGGTACAACCAAATTTCTTCTCATTGAACTAAGTGAAAGTAGTTGTATACAAAATCCAATGTTCAGTAATCATACTGGGTTAATGGTAAAACTGGCAATGTTGGAAGCTGTTGATTTAAGCCTTTTACAGCTCGGCATTCTAATCTAGCTTTCTGTTTTATGCTTTGTGATTAAATTTTCTGCTGGGTAGTTAAGGGCAAGTTTAAGCATGACCCGTATAGTAAAACATGTAACTTCTGTATCTTTCAAGGTCCATCAAGTCCCCTCAGGATTTACTTTAGAGCCATGTACAGTGCTTTGTAGAACTGTTATCAGTGTCAGCCATCTGGATGAGTCATGGCCATTGCTTGACCAGTTTGCTCTCTATAAAAGCCTGAGCAAATGTTTGCTCTCTAAGTGACACTCCTTTGACATACTATGTATCTTCAGTCTTTTTCCTCTGCAGCCCCATAATCTCCTTGAACAGAAAATTTGGGAAACCACGGAGTTATAGGACGTTATAGCAAAGGTTCTCTTATTTATTTCACCTCATTTCTTGGATTTAAATGATATGCAAGGGACCTTCTTAATCCCCTATTGGTTGTGTCAGGGATTTCAAGAAGATGCTGTGGCTGGGAGCACGAAGCCGCATTGAGAGTTTTGTCATCATTTTCAAGAGTTTTGACCCTTGCAGTGAACAGAGATGAGTTTAGTTGTGCATCTAATCTTCCTCATTCTGCTATCTCCTTATTAATTTTTTTCTAGGCTCTAGGTATTCAGACACCATGATTACACATGGCATTGTCCCTTCCTCTGTAGTCCACAAACATCTGAGATCTTCACACAAGGCAAGGGTCCGTCTAGGTCTTGAGGATAAAGGTGGGGTTGTCTCTTGTTTTTGTGTCACTTACATCCCAGTGTGACACTGAATAATCGATAAGTAACCTCTGAGTAAATGGATCATTTCAAACTGAGAAATGCTCTCCCAAAGAATTACAGCTGGGGAGAGCATAGAAAACCTGAAATTTTCTGGAGATACAGCAAGGTGGAAAGAGAGAGAAGGTTGGCCTGAAGGCATGAGAAAATTATTAATGAACAATGAGGAGTGAAAAACCAGGCAAAGCTTTGCTAACAGAAAACATTCAAAGCAAATACAGTGAATTAACAAAGGCTTTCTAGGGGCTGGGGAGATAGCCCAGAGGCCTAAGCACCTGCCTGACAAGTGCAAGGTGCAGGTTTGACCTCCCAACCCAGGCCAGGAGGTACGGTGGAACACATGTCCTTTAATCCCAGCACTGAGAAGGTTGAGAGACAGGTGCATCTTTATGAGCTCATGATCAGCCTGGGGGCTGCAAAAGTGAGCACAAGGCCAGCCTAAACTGCATAGTGCGACTCGGTCCAAAAAAAAGTTTAAAAATAAAACTTACAAAATAAAAGAGACCAAATGCCACCAAATAGCTCAGTATATTAAAACACCTGCTTAGGCAAAAGAAGGGGGAGCTCAGGGTCTGATTCCCTAGACCACATGCTATGCTGGCCCTACACCTGGGGTGTGTTGAGACAGTTATGGGTATAGTGGCATGCATACCTGTAATCCCAGCATTTGGGAGACTACAGACAGAAGAATCACTATGAGCCCAGCCTGTGTACTGTATGCCTTGTACTAAACACAGAGAGAGAAAGAGAACAGTTTCTAAATATCTAGGAGGCTGGACTGTGCAGAGTAACACAACTACAAATTCTCTTTTATTCTTTCATCTTCTTTAGAGCGTATCACACTACTAACATATCACATTATTACTCAGTTGCTTTGCTGTTATTAAGTGGCAAAGGTAATACTTAATTTAGTTTAGATTTATAAGGTAATGGACTTTCTGTTTTGAATGGTTCTACATGTAGTTCTTGCAATCTTCCTGACATGCAAATATTTCTTGACTGATGGATTGACAGCTTGACTGAATAAGTGATACAAAGTGATGCTGCAAGGTCCCGGGGAGCTGGCAACTCAGGTCATTGTGGCCTGTGTTACAAATTTGTTTATACACTTGAGCTGATGGGAAGGTACTAGAGGGCTCTAGCAGGGGAGCAGTGCTACTTGTGAGCTCATTACTCAATACACTTGCAAGCCCTTCTGATCTGCCTGCCTTCCCAGGTAGTAACCATTGAAAGACAAGCTATATATTTGAGCTGCACTGGCAATTCTGAAGAGGTAATGGTCCAGATAGGGAGGTGGTGAGAATCACTGCTAGGGAAGAGATGAAGCTTGTGGAAAGTGAGTCCAACAGAGGAGAGTGGACTCGAGAAGGCAAGAGTGCTGTGTGCCGCACAAGGCTAGACCATCACCACACCTGTCACTGCCAGGTGGAGCTCCAGTTATTCCGTCATGCTTCCCAGACATAACCCTTTGAACGTGTACTGCCCCTCCGAAAGTACACAGGCCTAGAAACAAACTAAGTGTGTTCACATGCTAGTGTACAAAGCACATTTTTATGCTGCTATTTTTGTTCTATAGGTTTTTGTTGAGAGGCAAGGAAAGGATCCAGTGTTCATTTAAAAATTAGTGTATGCAAGGAACTGTAGGCCTCTTGCCTCCCTCAGTCTTCACAGAAGACTGCAAATAATGTGCTACAGCTTTTCTTTGCAGACAAGGTCAATATTTGCAAGGTCTTGTCTAGTAAACAATAGAACAGAAATTCACCTCCACCTCTGCTTGATGGTATAGACCGTATATCTCCTGCTATCACCTGTGGAGAAAGGAAGCCAAACAAAGACGATAAGATGTAGAGGAGGAAAAGGTAGAAACAAGAGATAAAGGAATATTTAATTTAATTTAACTTAAGGGAGAAAGAAGAAACAACAACAGGAGGAGGAAAAAGAGGAGGAGGAAGAGGAGGAAGGGAAAGGAACCACCAGAAAAAAACTCACTGGTGAGGCCGTGAGATGGTGCTAAAGAAGCAGGATCAAAAATAAAGGTAGAGAATAACCCCAGGCTCCCTGCCCATTCCCTATGTACGTAGAAGTTCATAAGACCGTGTTTATTATATAAAATCAAAGTAGAACTTAGCATCCTTTGAAAAGAAAGGATAGTTATACAATGAAAAACCATTTAATTCTGCAGACATTCTGACCTGAGGCAGCTGGAAGATGAGCCAGTCAGAGGATGTACTAAACCATCCCTGTCTGGCTGCCCTGTGAGTTCACCACTTACCCGTCCCAATAGGAAGCACAGCCCAAGATCTGTGATCAAAGAAGATGTTGGATAGGATCTCAGCCTACTGAAGCTACTACATCAGAAACCCTGTGGACTGGATGGCTTGCAAGCGCAGATCCACATTTCCTGCTGGAGATCCTGGATGCAGAAACTGGCAGAGCCAGTGTCTGGTGAAGCTCTACCTCCCACTTCACCTATGGGGTCTTCTCCTTGTGTCCTAGACTATCTTGGCAAATCTCCCATAAGACATGGCCATTTCCCTCCAGACACTTCCTTTGGCTTCCAAATTCCCTGAGCCATATGTAGATTATCTTGGAGGTTAGGACCTCAATACATGAATCTTGGAGGTTTATATTTAGAACACAGCTGATAGAATGCTAGTTACAGAAACACGTTTAAAATAAGCATGAGCTGTGCAATAGGATTGATGATTTCAGTCAGGAAAGTCTCTGAGAATCACCTTTCTCCAGAAAAGAGCAACAGCTCACAGACAGGAATACAACCTCCGGTGGTCACAATGACTTACTGTGTAGCATCGCGAGATTTACACGACCTCTTTTGTTAGAACACACAGTTGGGAGTGTAGTAGCTAGAATTGCAAAAAGGGGATGGTGCTAGTGCTTACTTTACTCAATTCAATAAATTAAAAAATATAGTTTAAATTATTAAGGCTTTTCTGCTTCCTGAGCAGGAGCAGAATCAGACTGTGAAGATCAGATTGTGGGAACAGACTGTGAAGCCTCCATCAGGAGGGCAAGCCCACAAAGATGAGCATGAAGTGGGATAGCCTCACCTGCCTCCAGGGGTTTGGCCTGGGTTGAAGCAGATTGTCTCTGTCTGGTAGAAGATGAGGGTGTCCTCTGGGTGGGTGCCAGTGAGAGGCCACACTCTCTGTGATGAATGCCATGGAAGAGATTAAGGAAGGAGAAGAGGAATACATTTGGCATGGTAGAAGGAGTACTGGGGACTGTACTCAGGCTAGGAGCTGCCAGATGGCTCTGCAAACTTGATTCATCAAGACTGAGGGGCAGAATCAGAACAAGAAAGGCACCTGCATCCTGGTCAGGCCCCTTGGCAAGGAGCAGCACTTGGGAAGTTCCTGCACAAAAGTGCACATGTTGGATCAAGAGTTTTAAAACTAGCTTGTGAGCCCTTGGTCAGGGTGGCCATAAAGGTCACCACAATGTTTTACAAATGAAGATCTAAATGTAACCGATTAGGACTGGCCAAGCAGCTCAGCAGATTAAAGCACCCTCAAGCAGACACAGTGGACCGGGGTTGGAGCCTTGGCCTGCTATGCCAGCCTCACCCCCGGGGTGCTCTGAGATGACAATTGAGAGTGGGCATGGTGACGTGCACCTGAACACCCCGTATATCCTTCCTTAAAATTTTTTTTAAAATAAGTAAATAAATAAATAATGAAAAATAAATAAATGTAACTGATTATAGAGGTGGTTTCCCTCAAGTACACCAAAGTGTGAACTCCCACAAGCCCCAGGGGAGGTAGGAGTAGAGATAGTACTCAGCTAAAGGCATATTAATTGTACATTCCTAAAGCAGAAGTTAGTAGAATCAGGTTAGCTTGACATACCCTCAGACTTCTAGTCAGGGATTGGCAGTTGCTGCGTGGTTAGTCACTCTCAATTTCCAGGCAAAGGATGTGTTCTGGTGTTGGTAAAAAAAGAGTGAGCAAAATACCACTCCTAGGTCAACTGGAGCAGCAGCTTTGCTAAATTGACCAATCAGGTAAGGGATTTTCTTTGTCAGATGTGTTGGTATGGAATTTGTGCCTGTCTGATGTGTGATGTGCACCCCAGGGACTCTCCTGCTTGCTCAGTGGCCCCAGATGGGGTGGCATTTACTTGGGTCAGGCTTCAGAAGCAGATTGAAGGAGATAAATAAGAGGGAAGATTTGAACCCTAAATTACACCTTAATTATGAGACTTTAAAAAAATAAACAGCAGACTTTACATTCAGATAACAAGAACCCACTGAATGTTTAAAAGATTATAATAAAGAGGAAAACTAGAATAAATGTTGTGACTTGCAAACAATTATGCTGGTCACAACTTGTCTACTGCAAGCAAAAATTGTTTCAACTACTACTGGCATTACTCTCATTTTACTGCCATTAGATGTGGTCTTAAACCACTACAGAATAACTATTAGAAAATTCACTGATAAATCCTGCTAACACATGGATATATAGCCCCACAGGCACAGAAATGAGAGTCAGCTAAGCCAGAGAAATTCTAAAAGTTCTGAAGAGAACCAGTGACATCTGTCTTCAAGATGCTTTGTTCTTAATTCACAGAAGCTTTATGTTTTTACCTTTATTAGCCTGTGTTTGCACAGCATACTGGCTCATTCATTGTGAGGAGCCCGCACGTGCCCATCACACTTCTTAATTCTCTTGATGTCCCTTCCTTCGCTGCCATCTCCCTCCCTCCATCTCTTGGTCCCATCCCTTTCCCAAGACATCTGTCTCCTGGTTTCCGTTCACCCACCCACCAAACCATCCATCCATCCACCCATCAAACCATCCATCCATCCATCCATCCATTTGTTTATTTAGCATTATAGCTCAAATTGTACCTGTTATATTGCTTAAATGCTACATGCAGTGTGAGAATTGTTTTTAATAATGATGCTCAGTATCATCTCCCTGCCACTTATCTTCCATTTCCTGTTGAGAATCTATGTATTTTTCAGTTTTTCTATTATGTAAATTGTCTTATTTAACTGAAAAAAAGATTACCTGTAAAATGAATTATATAGGAGATTGACTCAGCTGAAGAGATAACTTGTAGGAAAATGGAGATAACTGGAAAAATAATGCTAACAAATCAGGCTGATAAATTTTGATACCATATGATGCCTCTCATCTGAGTAAAGCAAAGTGTAAATAGTGAAAATAAAGGATTAATGGAAGGAAACGGAAAGGTAGATCTGCTTAAAACTCGAAGGAACCTAAAAGACTGAGGGCAAACTAAGCCAGATGAGGAAAAGGGGAAGTAAAAGGTTTAAGATGCATCACATTTGTTTCAAATATCCATAATGAGGGGCTGGGGAGGGAGCTCAGTGGCACAATTACCTGTCTGTCAAGCACAAGGTCCTGAGTTTGATTTGTGATTAAACGAAACAAAAGCAAAATAGTGAATGAAAGTATTATCTGTCCTAAACATGAGACAGTAATAATAATAGCAATAATAATAATATTTAAAGACAGAGAAGTGAGGCTGGGATGAAAAAGGATATATATACACAATATATATATATATATATATATATATATATATGCTTCCCCCATCCATGAAGAATGTAAATGTTATATAATACAAACATGTCCTTTGAAAATAAATTCAAAAGAAATTCAATTATATATATAGAGTGAGGTCTAAGCAAATGCAACCACACTGAAGAGGTCACTTGACCTAGTATAGTACACTGTTCACCACATAAATTTAAAAGGCAAATTTATATTTAAAGAACCTCTGTTCATTTGCAAAGTAAAGTCAAAAGTTAGCAAGATAGCAAGAAAGAAAGAAAGAAGCAAACAAAGAAACAAATAACAAAACAAAGAAAGAACCAGACCTGAAATTTCAGACCTGACTACAAAGCTCCCTGAAAGACACAGTTAGTTGAGAATTTGTTATGTGATCCCACACTTCCTGAACTCTTCACATGATACCAGTTATTGAGGGCCTGTCACCCTCTGTGGGTTGGGCGTGTGCAGTGCAGCTCTCCAAGTTTCTTGGGGAGAAGGATGGCCAGAGGATGGAGAAATAAAGATAAGAGACAGTATACAGAAAGCTGAGGTCAGGGCAAGCCCTCACTCTGGATAGGAAGAAAAGAACAGCTCAACCACCACAGTGCATTTGTTTATTCATTTGGTAGGTTGGTGTCACGTGACACCCCTCTGCCCAGCAACCTGTTCTTGAATTGCTTGGCAGCTGGCCTTTGTGCGCTGGCAGAGCTAGTTTATGGTGCCCACCTTGGGCATTCTTTGTTTTCAGAATGGCCTCAGCCCACAGATGTGATCAGTTTCCAGCTCTAGCGGCTTCCTCCAGACATGTTCTGTTCCTTAAGGCAGAGGCAGGAAAGAGTCCCTTTGCAAAGTTGCACTTGTGTAAATAATGGAAGGGGGGAGGTCTCTCATTGACTCTAGACTTCAGCTCCTTATCTGGATAATTTAGATAGGGAAAGTAAGAATAATGGTACTGGACACACGCCACAGCTGAGTCAAAGATTTCGTTTTCCTTCACCTGAGTCCCTTGTCTTGATTTCAAAACCCACTTCAAAGGTATTATTCCTTAGAGTGGGGAAATTGAAATGAAGTCACAAGGTCACCTGGCAGATGACACGGCTGGATTTAATTGCAAGAAGCAGAGAGGAAGATGGGCATAGAATTCAGAGGAGCAGCTGCATGAGAAATCAGTGCAGAAGACTCTGTTCTCAAGATATTCAGAAGGAAACAAAAGAAAAGGTGAGCAGAGCCCCAGCAACTTCCTTTGGCTTTGTTCCCCCAGTATTTTGTGGACAGAAGAGTTCTGCAGTGTGCCTGTCATTTGGCTCTCTTGATTGTATGTAATGTTCATGCAGATTTTCCGGGTTTGCATTTTGCTGTATTTTGAGTACTGTTTTTGTCTATGACTTCCCTTTTAAGGAATTACTGGGGGAAGAGTAGTGAGATGGGGTAAAGAGCAGCAGAGGCATGTTTGTAGTCAGGGCAGGCTTATTAGGTGCAAGGCCAAGCAGGGTGGCTCCAAGGGCCAGGGCAATTACTGAGGAGGAACAGGGAAGGTGTATGCATGTGAGGTGAATGGGGACAGCAAGGGAGTGAACAGAGAGCTGATCTCACTGGCACTGCTTTGCATGGCATGGCCTTTGCCATGGCATTGTCCCTCAGCCACACCTAGCTAGCAGCAGGGCTTAGTTTTACTTAGTTTCTGTTTCTCCACTCTTACAGTGGCTACTCTTTTAGGTAAGAAGAGTATCACTCAGCTCATTGTGGTGCTCACTAATGTAGCTTTTCATGTTTCATATATATATATATATATATATATATATGTATATATGCTTCCCCCTGAGAAGATCAGTTGTTAACATAATACTACTAATTCCATGTCAGGCATAAAGATATCTCAACTGGTAGCATGAAACAGAAATTCTATAATCTTATTTGATGATCAAGGTGTAATAAAGCTAAGAATGAGTAGGATAATTTAAATAAAATTTTAATACTATACGATGTTAAAAAAACTTTATAAAACAAAGTTTGGAACTAAGACAATAGAATAATAAATGGAAGCATATTTACAAAGGAAGTATGACAAATCACTGCATACTAAATTTATAAGATATGTAGTTGAAGTTTATTTTGGGAGATAATCCATGCCTATATAGGATTTATTATTAAAGATGAACAATAGGATATATGATTGAAGAATTCCATACAAATTTTGTTATGAAGTAAAAGTAATTTTGTAAAAACCAGAGGAAAGAGATCACAAAAGATGAATTTGAAGATGAATTTGGAGATAGCTATTGAATAGAAATTTTAAAAATTTCAAAAGCAAGTTATTTAGCTCTGGAAAAATTAGGGCAATTTTTAAAAAATAACTAGCCAGCCTATGAGAAAAAAATAATAATATAATTAACATTAAAACTTCAGTTAAATAATAAATTGTATATTCTTACTATCCAAGAGAATATCCCAATTAATTACCACAGGGAAGAAAAGTTGAGATCCTGAACACTACTTTACATTTTGAGCATTATTCTGCAAAGGTATTTGAGGTTCCTAAGTTAAGTACATTTTCAGAAATTGTTTATTATTTATGATTTTGTACATGCATCTGTCATATAGAGGATGTGCATTATGTTATGGGAGCTTGTTATTATTTCAGGGACAGGGAGTGAGACTCAAGTCCTCTCACACACAAGCCAACACCCCACCACCAGCCCTGGTACAGAGCTTTAAACAGAATTCAAACTGCATCCGTTATAACCTGCTCATACCATACATGTGAAAAGATGCCCTTGGGGTAGGGTATAGCAAGAGGTAGAACATCATTTAATTATAATACTTATAAGTTAATATACAAATATGCATAGGACATAACATATATATATATATATATATATATATATGTATAATAAGATGAGAATATTACTCTTATGGTATATTTATTTTCTGTAAAATACAGCCAGAGCAATTAATACCCTTGGCCTTGACTTTTCCATGTGCGTTTTCTTGATCACATCATCAAAAAGGGGACTCAGTGAAGATTTGCTTCAGTGACAAATGTTCCTGGCTTAAAATGTATAGTAGCATTTTTCTAGTTCTTTATCTGTTACTGGAGTCAGAAGGTAGAAGTGTGGGCTTTGGGGTTCTGCACAGTCCAGCCCACCTGCCAGAGAGATTTGCGGGAACTAAGGAAAGCACAGGCAAAGAAGGTGAAGAACTGTTACAGATTTTATAGGAAAGGGAAACAAACTCAAGGGCTGGGAGTTCCCACAGCTGTCAGTGTAGGTAATTTTGACCAAGTGCCATGAGCAGGGAGTGCCATTATCACCTGAGGGGCCAAGTAGGTCCTCAGTATAAAATCGCTGCTGCTTTGTGGAATAGGGGTGGGAATGGTTCATTTTCCTTTATGAGCTAGTTGCTCCCTCTTGGGGACAACTTCATCATGAGGTGATCTACAAGACTCTCGTTCTTGAGGTTAGGACAGATTTAGGACAATAGCTAGACACTTCCAAGCTTCGGGGATTCTAGAAATGACCCCTGTAAAAGCTGACACATAGAGATCCTTGCAAATACTAAAACTGAGAGATGGTGGTGTGCTCAGTCCCGAAGGAAGATGAGAAGGGCTGGATGAACTCCAATCTCATAAACTTTCTACCATAGACTTCCCACATGTGATCAGCATAGCTAATTGGAGAGTGCATCTGGGATCTGTCCCCAAGTTTTAAGGTAGTAAAGAAGACCGAAAGAAAAAAAAAAAAGATAGAAATGCCAAATATTATCATTCCTTTAAAATATTAGGCATTGGTATCATAAACCCATTTTTCGCTTATAACGCCAAAGCAGTCTCTCTTCCTGTTATGCAGTTAAAACTTCTATATAGGAATTATACTTTGTGTTTCAGTTATTTTTATTTGTTTTATTTTACTGGGTTTCTAACATGGCCATCACACTGCCCTTTGTTGAGAACCATAGTTTAAAACATGGATTTAATTAGATTATGAACAAATTAAGTATTGATAATTGCTCTCTGATAAGAACGTTCAGCTCTTTTCCTGCCTCCACCATATTTATTTTAGAGGATACTTTCATTTCCTCTCCCATTCTTCACTGTCACCCACAGTGACAATGATGGTGACAAAGTGCACCCCCTTCCAATGAAACAGATTCATGCAGACCTAGGAAGCTGCCACAGCAGTTCCAATCGGATGTAGTTGATAGGTTAGTTCTCATAACTTAATGATTTATATTTATTGTCTATTATCTGGTTTCTTTCTCCTTGGTGGTTAAACTGGAATATTTTGGTGCAGTTGAGAAATTTTTATTTCAAGTGCTGTGAGGAATGCAAACAGTTGAGAGAGCAGAGAGACCATGTCACCTCAACAATCAACAGAAGAGAACATGCTTTTATTCCTTTCTAAAATAAGATCTGTCTCTAATTTTTGTTTCAGTCTCACAAAGTCCAGGTGCATTTTCTCTATGAGTTCATGAAAAATACCTGTATTATCAGTTTTTAAAAACTCATTTTCTGATTTGTCAGCACTCCCCCAGCCCTGGAGAAATATCTCTGTGGCACAAGGGCCTGCCTGGAAAGCTCAAGGATCCAGGTTCTATCCTCAGTACCACATGCTGAGTCAGCCCCGGGAACTGGGTGTGGTAGTGCAGACCTAGAGGCCCAGGGCTGGGAAGGCTGAGACAGGAAGATCACTATGAGTCTAAACTGTAATAACAAGACCCTCTATCCAAAATCAATTAATTAACTAATAGCTAAAATTTAAAAAGTAATTCCCTCAGTCTGTGACCATGTGACTCAGAAATACCTCTTCTGGATATCATCCTAAAAGAGCTAGAGACATGATATCAGAGTGCTACATGCCTAATGGTGTTCATAAAGATACAATTTGTAATAGCTGAACTTTGCGGGCAGTTTATTTGCCTACCAGATGAACAGATAAAGATGATGTGGTCTATACACACTACTAGGTGCTATTCAGCCATAAAGGATAAATTTGAATCATTCATAGGAAGAGAAATGCAGCTTGGTATATAAGACTATGAGAAGTAAATCACACACCAAAGTTAACAATCCTGTGGACTGTCTTATAGGAGAGTCCCCAAATATCAATAATTTAAAAGCAAAATAAAAAAGATGGGTGTCTTAGTTACTTTTACTGTTGTTGAGACTAAATATTCAATACTCAAAGGAGGAGAGGTTTATTCACTTCACAGTTTGTGAAGATTTCAGTCTGGATAGACTGGCCCCAAGTCAGAGTGGCACATGATCAAAAGGCAATAAGTAGTTGATGGTGGCAGAAGATAGCAAAAGCAATGAGAGAGAGACAGAGACAGAGACAGAGACAGAGACAGAGACAGAGAGATAGACAGAGAGAGACAGAGACAGACAGAGAGACAGAGACAGACAGAGAGAGAGACAGACAGACAGACAGACAGAGAGACAGAGACAGACAGAGAGACAGACAGACAGACAGACAGAGAGAGAGAGAGAGCTTCAGCCTCTTATGTTGCATCCAGGCTACCAGGATTAAGGCAGAGCCAAATCAACCAGTGGACTAACCCAGCAATCACCCACCTTTAATCACAGCACACTTAACCTCAGCACTGCACTATGAATCAATCACATACTCTAGATTCAGTCACGTCAAAGGAAAAAGTAAACCTCTATGACTGCGTAAGGCTTTGGGGAAACACTGAGACATAAACCATCACAGTAGCAAACAGGGAGGTGGACTTCATGGTGATGGGGCCAGAACCTGAAGACGCCCAGAGAAGAAATAAAAAGGAGCAAGGTACAACATGAGCGAATAGTGGTGTTCCACAGTGAATACATTCTTTCTTTCTTTCTTTCTTTCTTTCTTTCTTTCTTTCTTTCTTTCTTTCTTTCTTTCTTTCTTTCTTTCTCTTTCTTTCTCTCTCTCTCTATCTCTCTGCCTCTGTCTCTGTCTGTCTCTGTCTGTCTGTCTGTCTGTCTGTCTGTCTCTCTCTCTCTCTCTCTCTCTCTCTCTCTGTCTTTTAGGGAAGGATCTACAGAGTGCTCAGAGTCTTACTACTAAATCCAACTTGTAGTGATCCACCTGCTTACACCTCCCATGAGCTGCAATCCCTGGCACGTGCTGCCATACCTAATCTCAACTGTCAGTTTAGTGTGCCTCGGGGGCAGGGCCAACATGGCAGGCTGGGGGTTTGATCCTCTGTGCTTGCCTGCAGGTGTTTTGATCCACTGAACTATTTGGCTGGTCTAGTAGTAGAGATATTTTTCATGCTATAAAAATGATACCTTGAAGCTGTGAAACAATCATGAATTTGTCTTTAACACAGCACTACCCAGAAGTGGAGCTAGGAATTTTGTTTGCAGTGCTGGACCTCGAATGATCTGGCTGAAGTGCAGACATTGCCTTTTCTCCCAGTCTAGCGACAATAATTATAAAGGGTTTCCTGTCCACAGTCACATACATCCTAGTAGTTGCAACCATGAATTTATCTGAGATTGAGAAAACCGAGAGATGTGTGGCTTGACCCACTGGGGTCAAAACTTCAAATATAAAGAAGCAGTTAATGTTCAGAAATTTCACTTTGGCTAACTCTGTATACTGGTATCTGTGATCTAAGTAATGGTACTGAAGACAGCGATGTGTAATACAAAAACCATTTGAGTGGTTGAATATCTCTCATCTTGGTCTTTTTTTTTTTGTCTTTTTGAGACAGGGTCTCAGTATGCAGTTCAGGCTGGCCTTGAGCTCACTTTTGTAGCTGAGGCTGGTCTCAAACTCACACCGATCCTCCTGCCTCAGCCTCCCGAGTGCTGGGATTACAGGTGTGTGCCACCACACCCGGCTCATCTTGGTCTTTAAAATGTGTACAATTTATAATGTGTTATCAATTAGTATGCTATCTTTGGAGTAATTTTTTTTAATTTTATTTTATTTTATTTTATTTTCTTGTTTCAGAACCTTTGTTTGTTTATTCACTCATTTTTATGGCCAGCTCAGCCTGTCCCAAGGGCAGGGCTGGCGCAGCATGTGGTGCCGGGGATCGAACTGCGGTCCCTGAAGCCGCCCAAGCTTTCCCAAGCAGGCGCTTTAGACCACCGAGCCATCCCGCCGGGCCCCTGGAATAAATTTAAATAAAGTAAAAATACAAGAAAAAATTAAAATTAAGATGTATTAAAAACAAGCGTTGTGTAGCCAGGGATATAGCTCAGTGGTAGAAGCACCTGACAGGCAAGTGGAAGGACCTGAGTTCGATACTTAGTACCACAAAACAAAGTACTGATAACAAAAAAGGAAGAAAAACAAAGTCTAAGGTGGGCTGGGGAGATAGCTCAGTAGAATAAGTGTTTGTCTGGCAAGTGCAAGGGCCTGAGTTCAATCCCCAGTTCCACAAAAAGAAAGGAAGAAAGAAAGAAAAAAGAAAGTGTAAACTGTATAAAATCCAGTTGGTGCTGGGGAGAAAGCTTGGTGATCTAAGCATCTGCCTGGCAAGTGCAAGGACCCAGGATTGACCCCTGGCACTACATGCCATGCCAACCCCAGAACCCTGAGTGCATCATGTGGGCCCTGGAACTGGGCTTGGTAGAACACACCTGTTAATCCCAGAGCTACGGAAGCTGAGATAAGAAGATCACTATGAGTCTGAGCTATGTAGAGACATTATACCAAATAAATAAATAAATAAATAAATAAATAAATAGAAAGCCACCAATTAATCTCTGTGATTGGAGGTGACACTGTGGAATCATTTTTATAGTTATAGGTAAGGTGCATGCTATCTTTACGGGTCTGGAATCACAATACTAGTTATCTCCTGTCTGATACATCACCTTTCCCTGTTTTTATCTTGAACATTGAGCAGTGAACTACATTTTCTGTGAAATCTTTGCCAAAGTGAGAAGAATATAGCTTGACAAGGACAAGTTTTGAGGAACCTTGGATGAGAAATCTCACTAGATACAAGCTACTCAGACAAAAAGGTCTGGATGCAGAACCAAGACGAAGCAGAATAGCTTCACATGATTCTTACACTCGTTGAATTTTGCCAAGTGGATATGTGCATGGCCTCTTGTGCTGATTCACACCGGTGCCTCTCATGGAAAGAGGGCTGCCCCATGCTCCAGGGAGGCTTGACCTTGGGCTGTTCTCCAAGTAATCAGGATGAGTGAGTAGGAGCTGCTGCTAGGTGTTGAAGCTGTTCCATAATGAAAGAAACAAGGAAGACTCAGACACTCAGGACAGGAGCACAAACCACAGCTAAAACTGGAAAGCACCCCCTTGGCGTTGTTCCTCCTGGGCAGGTGGAGATATTCTGCTGAGGAGGCTCCAACAGTTCTATGGATCAGCTGCCAGGAAGAAGAGAAAGGATGAGAGGACCAGGCCTGGAGAGTAATGAACACTGAGTCAGTCAATGGGGAAAAGGGCCTTCAAGCTTCCTGCGCTGCATCTGCTTGGAGGAAGCACCTGGCTGTGTCTGCCTAAAGCCTGCAACGTGAGAAATGAAGGAACCTGAGGAGGACAGAAAGGATGCATAAGGAGACAATCACAGCGCAAGGGGCTGAGTCCTTAAGGCAGACCCCAGAGAGACTGCTGTACCCAGGCTGGGAAGGAAGTCCAACAAGGAGAGGTGGCTTCCCCTCATGCAGCACGAGGAGGAAAGTCTGCACAACTGCCCCAGCCAGGGCTGCAGGCTTCCCAAACAATAGTTGAGCCCTTCATACACAGAGCTTCAGGCACCAGCACCAGGTAATTAGGGTTCGCACAGCAATGTGACACTGATTTGCATTCTTTCTCAAGGAAAATTTACACATGAGATGACTTGCGCTCTTCACAGCCTTGCATTTGGTCACATTTTGTACCCACATTAGTAGGTGTCCTTGTCAGATTCTCCTTTCCTCAGAAGTATTTCTGCGAAGATTTCAAATTCATTTGATTTTTAGGTGCTGGCTATGTAAAACTCACTTTTAAAATTAGTCTGTGTCGCTTATAAACTTCCTGATGTTTCTAGGTGTGGAATTTTGATGGCTGATATAAGTAAATAAACTATGCATGAGGTTGTAGCATAAGTCAGCTTTTTACATGTTGTTTTCCAGTTCAGAGAGATAAAATCTTCAAAAAGTTTAATTGGATTTTGTGGGTCTCTGACACGACACTTCCATGTGAATGGATTGGAGAAATTGTGCAGCGAAGATCTCTAGTTAGCATATTAAAACTACTATTGTTCATCCTGTCTGTTTCCATTAGAATTTAAGTTTTCCAAGTTTGAGACCACTTGGTCTCAAACTGAGCTCAAGGCCAGCCTGAACTGCATAACAAGGCCCTATTTTAAAAAGAAAAAAAAAAAAGAGAGAGAAAAGAAAAAGGGGAAAAAGTATTTTAAGTTCTCTATGAGCAAACCTTTCTTTAATCAGGGAGTATTTCAAGCACCTAGAAACATATAGGAACCATAGTAGAGCTTCAATTTGTGAATAAGTGTACAACATTCCATTACATAAGTGAGCTTACTTGGTATTTTGGTTTGTTTTCAGTCAGCATCTAAAATGTGACAACAGATGAAATGAAAAATGCACACGATAGTAGTGACATATTTGAAAAAGAAGAAAGAAAACCAACACTGGTCAGGAGAGCCACAAGCAGTCACCAATAGTCACAGCCCAGCCACTGGGGCAGGGCTACTCTGGGAGCCATCGCTAGGTACAATGATAACCACAGAACTAAATATGAAGACCAATCTATCTTTTTTGATTAAACTTTACTCTGGCTTGTTTATTGAAAGGAACAGTCAACGCTTTTCCTTTTCCTTTTTAATAACATTTTTGATCAGTTTTGCATGCTTATATTTGGTGATCTGAACAAGTAATGAGAGGGTAGCAATACGCAATAAAACAACAGTTGTTGAATTCTTGTTATTTGTTTAGTGAAATTCTGTATCATTTCTACATTGTTTGGCTGGTTTTTATTCTATTTTAAAATGAATAAAATTTCTGAACTTTTCAAATGCGCTCCAACATTTGGCTTTCCACGTTCCTCGTGTCACTGTCCAACTCTAGCAAAAATGCTGCTAAGCTAGTTTGAACCCAAGCCCCTTACATTGGTCCTGTCTCTCACCTTGCACCATCCCCTGGTGACATCTGGTCACCTGCTCTGTCTTCAGCAGAAATCCTGCTAGCTCACTCCACCCGGGTCCCCCTCCCCCCCTCCCCATGTTGCCCTGAGCAACAGTGCATCCACAGAACTCCAGACACTAGATTCCTACTTTACCCTTCTCTATTCAGAAGTAAACTCAGTTCTGTCCTGAGGACTCTTTCCTCTTAATGTCACGATTTTAAATAAAATCTATTTTTACTTCTCTAACCACTGTGCAGCTTGCTCAGGCTTTTCTTTGTAACAAGTAGAAAGACATAGCTCTTCTTAGCTGTAAGGATTATAATTGCTCAAATCTTAATGGCATTGAAAGAATACACACTCAAAGAGCAATGTTTGAAGTTGATAAGAAAAAATAATGCATTGAGTTATTTTTGGTTGGCCTAAATCTTGCATGTTTCAGCTCAACTCATCAATTGTAAAACTCCTTTTTGATTTTGAGTTTGAGGATGCTATTTCTGTAGAAAATTTTAGAAATAACCACACCTCACTCCTATTTTCACCGCTGCATCCAAGGGAGGACTATACACCTCAAAGGCCCCTTCCTGAGCTCTGGTAATAGGCTTATGTCAACAGCTTTTCCATTGGGAAGCCTAGCCTTAATCTGCCAAAATTCAGTACCACAGTAGTTCCCTGTGAAAATTATGCATCTCTTACTACCTACTACTTTATATCACCATAGTTTCCATGGAGGCAAATTTAGACTTCCAGTCACTTTGAAGAGTTTTTCACATTGGATTTTCTAGGTTGCTGTTCTTTTATCCTGACATGCTCCTTCCTGAGGGATCATGAAGGCTTTCATGCTGGACACAGGGGCAGGCCCATTTCTAAATCTCAGGGACATAGCTGTCAATATTATTGGGTAAGGTCAAACAGAAGTCAGTTTCAATAACAGCAGATTTAAATAACATTAAAACTTTTAAAAGTATTGTTGAAATATTTTATATAGTTACATAACTGATTTTGATGTGGCTTTGGATCCACAAACCATGCCGAATCCACTAACTAATTCAAATAATACTGGTATATACCTAGAATCCTTTGGGCTTTCTTTGTATGCTTAGATAATCTACAAATAATGAGTTTTATTTCTTTTCTTCCAGTTCTAAATGTTTATTTTTCTTGCCTGAATATACCAGCTATATTCTCCAAGAGAATATTGATTAAAATGTGCATTGAGTCTCACTTCTGAACTAAAAAGTGAAAAATCATTTTCCACATTTCAAAATTACCAATAATAATTGCCGTAGATATTTGCAAAAATCAGATTAAGAAAGGTTTTTCCTGTCCCTAGTTACCTTGCTTTATGAATGGATTTTGAGTTTTTACCAAAGTTGAAGTCCTTCTACAAGTTTCAGTAATAGTGGATTTGAATAACATTAAACTTATGTTACTTTTTTCTTTGTTATTGTAATGGATTTTATTGACTTATTTTTAATATTACACTAATGTATTATGTTGGAATCAACAGAACTTGGCTATCATCTCTTTTCCTTTTCATACAGTTTGTATTTAATGTGATTATAATGTTTGTGTGTTGTTATATACATTCCAAAGTGAGAATTAATTCAATATTCCTTTTTTTGTAACGTTAATTTTTTTCTCTTTTTTGTGGAGCTGGAGATCGAACTCAGGACTTTGAACTTGCCAAGCACTTGTGCCCCTGAGCTATCTCCCCAACTCCCTTGCAATGTTAAAATTTTTGTAACCAAAGTTAGTCTGACTTTATAATGCTGAAGTACTTTGTTGTTTTTGTCTTCTTTAGAATTAGGGTAAGTTCTTAAAATTTATTGTTGGATTTCTCATTGTATGAAATATTTCTTCAGTAAATTATATATGCAGGTTTGATATTTTGCTGTGTGTATAAGATTCTATAGGCATTATGTTTCTTCAGAAGATCTGACTACATAGGAAGAGTATGAGAGATTTGAGGCAATATTTCCTATATCTTGATGTTAGTATCAGGGTTTTATTTGATTTCTTTTACTTTAAAGAGAATAGCTGGGTGTGTTGGCACATGCCTGTAATCCCAGCACTTGGGAGGCTGAGGCAGGAGGATCAGTGCGAGTTCCAGACCAGCCTGGGCTACAAAAGTGAGCTCAAGGCCAGCCTGAAATGCATAGTGAGACCCTGTCTCAAAAAGACAAAAATAAATAAATAAATAAAAATAAAGAGAAAAAACATTTTAAATCATTAAAAATGATACAGAATTTCAAAATAAGATAGGAAATTAGCAATGATTGTTACATTACATGGTGTTGTCTTCAAAGTAACTATTCAGATTACCACATATAAGCATGCAAAATTAAGCAAAAAATTAAGCATTAACTGTTCTTTCCAATAAACTAATAAAAATTAGTAGCACAATTATCTTAGTTATCGTGTGTGTGTGTGTGTGTGTGTGTGTGTATTTACTCCTTTCTTTGTTTTATGCTTTCCTTCATCCCAGTTGTTCTTTTGTTTTGGGTAGTTCCCCCCCCCCTTTCACAGTATCTAGTATAGCATTCAGATTTTTTAAAATTTGTTTTATTTGTCGCTATGGTAGCACTCAGAATTATTTATTCTTTCAGTTTCTTACACTAGGGAAACAGTACAATGTTTACACATGTGGGTCTGATTTATTTCACTTATGAATATACTCTCTAGTTGCATCCATTTCTCTATTAAAAACCTCAAGTTTCTCTTTCCTTACATCTGAGTAATAGTCTATTGTGTAAAAATATCACACCTAATTTTAATCCATTCCTCAGTTGATGGGTTTTTGGATTGTTTCCAAGAATTAGGTATGACAAATTGTGCTCCTATAAGCATAGATGCACATATATCACTGTGCTATGATGTTTTCAATTCTTCTGGAAAAATACCAAGCTCAGTCAAAAAACTTCTAGATAGTATTGGTTTTGTCAGTCCATTCATGTGGTGAAATTTATAGCTTTTTTACTGCAATATACAATCCCAAGTTATGAAGCTTTGTCATTGAGGATCCTGGAGCCAATCTGTGAGACTTTCATGTCTGAAACTCACCTTATTTGTCTTTGGTTATTTCAGGTTTTCAACGTGATCAACTATTATTCCACATCTCAGCTTTCGAATCTGCTCATGAAATTCTTATGATAGATCAGATTCTAATTAAACCTTTTTAAAATGTTTTTAGTATTGAGTCTACAGGGTCTCACTACATAGATCAGACTAGAAGAGATCCTTCTGCTTTCAGCCTCCCAAGAGCTGGGATTACAGGCGTGAGCCACCATGCCCAGTCGAATTCACCATCTCAGTGAGCTCCAGGGACAGGCCCAGCATGACCGGTGAGGGATCCAGTCCCTGGCCCTTGCATCTGCCTAAGAAAATGCTTTAATCTACTGAGTTGTCTGGCCAGCCCTAAATTTCTGATTAAACTTCTGTGCTATAAGAGCATTTCTTTAGATATTTTTCAATGGATTTAGTTTTAGGTGAATTCCCTAAAATTCAACCTCCCGAGCCAGTCTGTACACCAAATTTATTCCTGTATTTATTCATCTTTTACATGTAGGATATATGCATCTATATAACCCCACACAATGCCTTTCTTTTAAAAAACAGGGGAAGGGGAATTTCATATATTTTCAAACTTAATATGCTATCACAGTTTGAGGCAAAAGCCCCAGCTCCAGGGATTCTAGAAACCCACGTTTGGTCACTCATCCTATAGTATTAGTCAAGGAGGCCAATAGTGGCAAAGGGCAGGAAAGCAGATTTGGTGATCTGGCTAAAATAGGGAGCACACATCAAAAGGCTGAAGGCCCCTCTTTCAGGAGCTGACAAAAATAATGGGTTTTTATATAAAAGCAGAATAAATTCAAGGCTTGAATATCAAACAATTGAAGGCCTGGCAGCCTCAGGTAATCCTGGTCAAGGCATAGTCTATTAGATCATTCTCCTGGTACTAGTTCTGAAAGACATCACTTTGACTTCACAGGATGACTACGACTTTGGTCTCCTTATAAGATGGCAGCTTCTGCTCCGTCATTGCTCCCGCTTGGGGGAAAACTCATCATAGGGTGTTCCACAAAGTTCTGCTTTTCCTAGAAACAAAAGTAAGTGAAGGTGGAAGGTGACTTCAGATTGGAGGGTGTATTCCAGGGGACCTGAAATTGGCTGTGGTAAAAGCCAGTAATTAAATCTCCCCAAAATTAGTTTAGTTATTTTTTACCCTGGTGTCCTCAGTTTGAAAGAAGTTGGGAGAGACTAGGTCAATTTGGAGATAGTGAATCTTAAAGCACAGACTCCCCCTGAGTGATGGGCATGCCAGAGCTAACAGGGCCTGTCTCAAAGTTTTAAGGTGATGATGGAAACATAGTAAGAGCAAAGCTGTCCAGCTTTATCCTGTTCTGAGATACTCACTGGGTGGGCCCTGCAAGCCCAGCCACTCAGTGCCTGTTACAAAGCCATTTGCAGGTTCTCATACACCAAGCATATGATAAGAAAACGCTCTGCAAAGCCTTGTTAGGAAATCCAGATAAAGTATAAAATCAAATATTGATAAAGTCACATTAAAAATTTTATTAGAGTTAGGTTCCATGCTTCTAAAACAAAGACTATAATGAGGCTTTTACATATTCTAATTTTTTAGTGTGCGAGTTCCATAACAATTTCTATAAAAGTGATGAGAAAAATGATTTTTAAAAAGACATTTACCAGGCATGGTGGTGTACGCCTGTGATCCCAGCACTCAGGAGGCTGAGCCAAGATGATCAGTGCTAGTTCGAGACCAGCCTGGGCTATAAAGAGGAGCTCAAGGCCAGCCTGAACTGCATAGCAAGACCCTGTTTCAAAAAAACAAACAAAAAAAGACAAATTCAGTGCCTCTAAGATTTATGTACTTTTCTCTTTTCTAATGCTTTTAATATAAATTTGAAACAATGTCCTAGTTGAAAATTATTTATTTAACTAGGTATTTGTCATACATGGAGAAAAAGAGATTATAACTACGTAAAGTGGGAGTTTATAAAGATATGAAAGATATCTGTGTTCGGGGCCTGGCGGGATGGCTCAGTGGTCTAAAGTGCCTGCTTGGGAAAGCTTGGGCTGCTTGAGGGACCGCGGTTCGATCCCTGGCACCGCATGCTGCGCCAGCCCTGCCCTCGGGGCGAGCTGAGCCGGCCATAAAAATGAGTGAATAAACAAAGGCTCTGAAACAAGAAAAATAAAATAAAATAAAATAAAAATTTAAAAAAAAAAAAAAAAAAAGATATCTGTGTTCGATTCATTATATAAGCAGAGTAGACACCACAGAGTTATCTGGAATAACATGCAGATGGAAGCACATACATTTTCTTAATTTATCAGTTCCATATTTAAATTTTCCACTCAGGAAAAATTATCTGGAGGCAAAAACTTAACAAAATTTTTTTTACATTTTAAAATTTGCAGCAAAATATACATTGGCCTGGACACATATCAACTATCATAGAGCAGAAGCCCATAATCCTTTCCTCAAACTTAAATCTGAATTTATCTGTCGAGTCCTAAGATTCTGAGTTTGGTTTGTTTTTTGCTTTTGTTTTTTTCTTTTACCATTAAATATGATGACTTTTGGGTGTTATTTCAAAAACTGTTCATAAATTTGACATTAAACATTGACGTAAAGATTTTTTTCCCAGTCATGTGACCTTGGTGCCTGGCACAGAGGTCCTGCAACCATTGGAAATCTGTACATAATAAAGCATCTCATGTTATTTTTAATGAGTCCCCATTGAATCATGCTTGAGTTTATGCAAATGAGCTGGGCCTGGTTGAGCCTTATGTTATTTCAAAATGGGGGCTGCCAGGAGAACTCACTGTTTGATTAGAGGAACATTCAGCCTCATCTGTTAGGCTCTGAGAAGAAGGGAGAAGGGAAGATTTTAAGTTCAATCACCAGCGACTGATGGTTTGATCAATCCAGACTATGTAATGAAACTCCCATAAGAATGCTAACTATTCCAAGTGCACTGAAATTGAGGAACAGCTCAAAGTGCTCAGAGGGCAACGTCTCTGAGGAGGGCTTGGAAGCCCCTCTCCCTTTTACCTTGTCCTGCCTATCTCTTTTCCCTCTGAGCTCTACCCTTGATAGTGAACTGATCATCACAAATTAGATGAACTTCCATGTCCTGAGAACTGTGCTATACAATCACCAGACACAAGAAGAGAGGTCATAAGGTCTCCTGAAATTAGAGTCATGTGGCAGAGGCTTTGAGAGCCCTGTAGCTTCACAATGCATAAGTAAAAGCAGAATAAATACAGGGATAGCTTGTTTTTCTCACCCTGGTACTGGTGATTGAAACCAGGGCCTGAATTATACACCTTGCCAGTTTTTAAACTTTATTTTTAGACAAGATCTTATTAATAACTGTCCCCCAGACTTAACTTTAACTTGAAATCCTGCCTCAGCTCCCAAAACATGGTGAGATTACAGGTGTGCACCACTGGCTCAACTTCTGCTTTTATTTTATGTGCTTTCCATTGTGCTTTAAAACTGTATTGGTTACTGGTGGCCAGGTGTCATTTGTGGAACTGAGTTACTGCTATTATCTTGATATCCACCCTATAGACCCAGATAGAATCATGACCCATAGGGTTCAGGAGAAGTCCATTTGTAGAATATGCTGATAGACATATTCTACTGCTGTATACAAAAGAATAGCTGAAAGACTGTTTTTGTATACCTCTTTTTCTCCTTTGTTTAATTATTTGCCCTATTTGGTGAGTTCTTTCCATTCTCTTTCATGGAGTTGTGGTCATTTTGATCCTTCTCTAGAATATCTTTTAGTAAACTATGCAGGGTTGGGTTTCTCATCATGAAATTCTTATACTAGAACTTTATGTTATATCCTATCCAAAAAATGTTAGAAGTTCTGGTCATATCTTTGCAATTCCAGTATTTATATTATATTTTATTCTTAGTAATTCTTTACTACAATGGAAACTTTTCTTATCTTTGTATATATTCACCTATTCAAATACTACACAAGTACTCCAAATTAATCACAGATTCGTATATATGATACACAACATTCAGGCCTCTAAGTTGGAATCATGATTTGATTTGAATTATGGAATATTGTTTTGAAGTATTGAATTTAATTTTAATTAATTAATATTTAATCAATTTTCTGAATGTTGTTAAATTATACTATTTGTTTTATGATTCATACTGTATCTCTGACTTACAATCTACCTATAAGACATGGTATGATATTGTCTTCTAGTATTAGAAACTTTAAAAAGGAAATAGAGATATATGCATATATATGTATATACAATATAAAAGTTTGTAGTAGTATCGTTTAGACAAGATACCAGGTCTGCACCTTTTCTTCTGAATCACTACTATAAGGACAACAATATACATGGTATTAATTGTAACCATCCTATTAACTTGTTTTGAAACATTTCATTGCTATTTTCTTTTTTTTGCTCATTAAAATGAATTTTTAAAAGATATGTATTGGATCTCTGCTTGGCTACCCACAGAAGCATGTTGTCTAAGTCCCTTTCTCATTGCTGGGACCGAATACCTGACCCCCACAATGTGCAGTAGCAAAGGTTTATTTTCTCTCATATTTTCACAGGGTTCAGTCAATAGTGATTGATTCTAAAGCAGTAAGGCATTGGGAAAGAGAGCTGCTCAAGACAAGGCAGCCAAGCAGCAAAAAGGTGACCAGTGTCAGAGCAGGAGGGGCCAGAGAGCAGATGCAGTACACAAGACCACACCTCTCAGCCCACTCACCACTCAGATACATGCTGACACAATTGAGTTTGATCCCTAAATGAAAGCACCACAGGATGTTCTGCATAAGGTTTTGTCTTATTTACTTTTTACTCCGTGGTGGGACAAATACCCAACATGCAAAATGAAGAAAGGAAAGGTTTATTTAGCTCACAGTTACTGGAGGTTTCAGCCCGTACTCGGCTGGATCCAAGGCTGAGGGGCACATTGTAGAGAGCAGCAGTTCATGGTGGCAGAACAGCAACAATGGCGACAAAGGCAACCGACCAAACAGGGGAGCAGAGAGCAACAGCTTCAGTCTGTCTCGCTGTCTCTATATTACATTCAGGCTCTCTACCTCAGTTCATCCACCTTAGGCTAAACCCATAATCCCAGAAGTACTTAAAGACACACAATCCCAGGGATCATGGATCAAGTCTCAAACTGTAGATCAGTACTAAATCACATGATCCTAGTGACTCATAAGTCAAGTCTCAATCTACAGAAGTCCCTGCCCCATGACTGCATGAGGCTTTAGGGTGATAACTAGACATAAACCATAACAGGTTTGCTAGCCTTAAATCCCGTTAGCCAGTCTCATACCCCCTCAAGACAGAAGGCACAAAGATCAGATCAATGGAAGTAATTGTTAGGTTTTGCAGGAATGTCTATGTGCCAGCATTTACAGTGGAAATTATCTGCAACTGATTCTAGACTCCAAGAAGCGATATCTAGAAGTCTCCATCATTGTCCTAAGCATGGAATCAACTTGGGTTCCAGGAAAAGCAGGGCCTTTCTGGCTGTACCTGATGGTCTCCTGCCCTATTCTGAGAAAATTACCACATAAAGAGAAGTGAGGCTGCACCCCTTATGCAATGGGAGCTGTCTTGTACCTCTGGGTGAGTACTGAATTGTCCCTAAGGCAATGGTAACTATTCTACTACCCTATGGATATGCACGAAACATACCACAACTTGGTCAGCAACGCTTCTGCTGCCAGGTATATAAATTCCTACCCTTGCCTTTGCTTTGTATAATACTTGTTTTTGCACGTGTAGAATTTAATTTTTTTTTGTTTAGACATATATATGACACGATTAACTTATTACAGGCCCAAATAATTCAAGGAAATCTCAAATGCACAGGTTTATGTCACTTGACTAATAGTTTCTGAATCCCAAAATAGATAGAAAATATATGTATTGCATATGAACCTAATTGATTATATTTCTTGCATCCTTTAAGAGTATATATTGGGAGTTATTATCTTTGAATTATATTTTATTCTGTCATACAAACTTGCTGTCTTGTATTATCTGCTTAAGTAATAATAAGAATCAGTTACTAATGCTATGCAAGGGCTTAAGATACAATTTTATTTTAAGATCATTATAGTTGCTTTCCAAAATGAAATAGTTCCACAGGGTAAAAACTGATCAACAAGTTCATTTTATAGTCATTCTGATGCTGCAAAATTCTATTTTCTACCTAAGGTAGAAGTTTGATTTCATCAAATACCCCTTCTATCCTTATTGATATATATGTACCAAGTCTCATTGGTTTAAAATTATATTAATATTTCATTAAGGATGATAATTTGATTAAATTATTCATAATTTAGAATAATCCTTTCATATCTTAATGAGGCCAACTTGGTCACATATTTATATGACAAATTTCTAAATCCATTGAGTGAAGTGATATAATTCTGCTGGTTATAAAATCTGTATTTGCTATGGATCTCATCCACTAGCCATGATGTTTGCATATTTTTATTGCATTAAATAATAGAAGAATAATTGCTCTTTGGAGCTATGAATTAATTTGGGTCTGATTATACCTCAAGGAGATATTTTTTGAAAACATGCCTTTTATCTTACAGTACCCATCTGTCTGTAAATGTATGTCTGACTTCTTTTGCTACCTTTCTCTCTTCCATTGATCTATTCATTATATATGCCTAAAGAAAAATAATATTGAAATGATCATTACAGCCATTGGCTATGTATCCTAATGAAAGTTAAGCACAGTAAATTATGTAGCCACAGATTGTGTGTTGTATCCATGTAGATAAACCTCACAACAATCCTTTGGATGAAATTGTATTATCGTTCTCATTTTATTGTTGTCATAGCTGCTCCAATAATCTTTTCCACAGCGTTATAGCTTTGGCTCCATAATCATAGCATCACTCATTGCTGTTCTAACAAGCTGGCCTGCACAACACAATGCCACAGAGGTACGAAGCAGATCTTCACTAAACTACAGGCATCAATAGCTCTGAGACTACAAATGAGGTCGACTATGTGGAGAACATTAGGAAATATTGATGTTCAAGTGCCTTTGAGCCTGGGTTTCTGTCTGGGTGACAGTCAAATATCATGTGTTTCTCTCAGTCTTGAATACCTCGGGTGTAGAAGATGAGTAGATGTTTCACACTGGCTTAGAAAAAACCCTCAGTACTGTTTGTTCTGTCTGTGTGTCTGTCTATCAGAATGATTATATAGCAAGACAGAAACTCATCGCCTGGTAGATAAAATCAACAATTGCAGGACCAGTGGACTGGAGTGTAAAAGAGAAAATGGACCCAAGTGGATTTGAGATTCTGCCAGGTGGGTTAAAATGCTTGAAGGAAACGGAAATGTACTTTACAAGTCTGTACAATAAAGACGCATGGTGTCATGTAAGAAGAAAGAAAAGCCATAATAAGTTTGTTAGCATGAACATTTTAAGTGCTTAGTGAACTAGATTCTATAAACTTTAAAAAAAAAATAAGCAATAGCATTTATTGGTAATGACAAGGTCCAGGAAAAACTTTAGGAGAGAGAGAGAGAGAGAGAGAGAGAGAGAGAGAGAGAGAGAGAGAGAGAGAGAGAGAGAGAGAGAATAAAGTGCAGTGGAGATACAGATGATTTCAACTTACACAACAATTGCAAAAAGTTCAGGGCTCTGTAAAGTGTGATTTCTCATTATTTCTTCTCCAAGACTATGCCATTATTCCAACTGCTATGGTCAGAACCCTTTGTAGCCTACTATCAGCTCATCAATGAATCCTGTCCTACTATCTTTAACACAAATTCTTGATTCCTCCCACTGCTCTCTGTGTTTGCCTTTTATCTTCTTCCACTTTGTTATCAATATGATAATAACAAACCTCTTAAGCAGAACCATTCAGATCATGTCATCTTACACTCTAAACTCTCCAATGGCTTGCTATTTAGTTTGAAGGAAAGCCAGATGTTTCCTATACGTACCCATTATCTATTGTCAAAGGGATGCTTTGCAACACACTACGCTAAGTTCTAACTAGTTCTACAACACTTTGTGAGATGGTGTGATACTTATTGCCTAGGATCAGGTGCTTATTGTTCAAGATGGAGATTGGGCCCAGTTCTCTCCTGCAACTCTTATCTTTACCAGTGCATTCCATATGACCAGCCAATATCTAAGTATAGTACTACAATGTAAAGAAAAGTCACTAGTGTCAGTTTAGATCTTCTGAAAGGCAGATGTTATCAGACAGACATTCCAAGATTCAGCTGTAGAAGGCAGGGAAAGGTAAAGGTAGAGGCCAGAAGATATTAGGAAGAACTCTGTTGCACTGTAGGTTTAACAAGTGTGCAGTTAGAGGGATGATCTCAAATAAATGAATATGAAAACTCACAAATGGCAGTGGTGTTATAAAAAAAGTTTCAGCTGGACCAATATTGTAATTAGAGTCCATATTAAGGACTTTCCATCCACAAAATATGATACCTCTAGTGCCCATATGATGCTCAGCTTACAATGGACAATGACTAGGAAGCAAAGCTTCTCAATGGTACAGGGATGGATTGTCAGGGTAGTAGAATGGTCTGGTTCCATTCCATGAAGCAGGTGCTTTGGCAGAAGAACTGAGCACTGCTTCACCTGCACTGCCAGTTCCATTTTCACAGCCATTATTGGAGCAATAGATTACAACCTCTCATGGAGGCAGGGAAGAGGACACTGGTGAAAGAATATAGTTAACAGCAATGGAACAGGGATATCTCTACAAATCAAATTTTGTTTTACCTCTCTGTCCTCGTTTAGGCCCGCTGCTCTCTCACTATACCCCTGAGCCACACCATGTCTTTATTTTTGTAGAGTGCACACCAGATAGGATAGGATTGTATCTCTGTCCAAACATGGCTGTGTGTTACTGCTCCCTTCTTTCTGATGCCTATCCAAACTTACCCTCTCAACAGGCTTTCTTTGGTCACTTTTTCTAAAATTTCAATCCACATCAGCACACGCTGGTTCCATTCTAGATCTATACAAGTAGATCCCATTCCCCTTTCCAAGTAGAGCCCACATGAGTCAAGAAAAGCACATGGAGCCCATTAAATCTTGGTGCCAGACTCCTAGCTGATGTGGGCAGCAGGAAAACTATTCTCCTAAACTTGCACTAAGAGTAATTTAACAAGTGTGTTATCCTTCATGAAAATATTGAATTCAGGGCATTTTTCAAATAATTCAATGAACAAGAACAAATATTACAATCACTACTTTTTAGGAAAAATGTGTAAGTGCAAGGAAAATCCCAATCATCAGTTTCTTTATCCCACTAGAGGTAGCCAAAGAAATACATGTGGGCTGTGTCTTTGACCAGCAAATGTAGTGAAGTGACTCTAGCATGGTTTCTGCTGTGGCACAGGGTAGCAAATAAGTGCTGCAATGTATCGTCCTGTGTGTCACCCCCTCACGCCACAGCACCCAGTCACTTAATGCAACACTGACCTTGGTGCTGCACTGAAGTCCTCTGTAGATGTGATTTGCATCTACAATCACTCATCTGTGGTACAAGATTACCCCTGATAACCCAGGTGGGCCAGTTCTTATCATACGATAGGTCTTGACAGAAGATGTGGGGTTTCTTCAAAGGAGAGAAATTCCCACTGCGGAAGCATCTCAGTGGCTCAGCATTTTCAGCCTGAAGCTCATTACAAGGCTTTCGGACTTGACACCCCCTCACACACCACACACACACACACACACACACACACACACACACACACACACACAATTGTGCAAGGAAAGTTTTAAAATGAAACTTAATTTATGTAGAATACATATATATATATACACATATATATTATAATGTATAAATATGAAAGTTTTCCCAGAAAAGTCTGATTGATACATACACCAAATAAATTATTTAAGTTTAACAAAAGTATACAGGTATATGAATTTGAAAATTAAACTCCCCAATATGCCATTGGGAATTTTTCTGAAGGTACCCAAAAATATAGTGGCTTTTAAATTTAAATAATATTACAGTTAAAACATATATTATCATTATTTCCCATCAAAATACCGTCATTTTGAACACCATTATCCCATCAGAGTTGCCACTTTCTGAGGCAGTTCTAGAGCTCCTGCTTTGTGTCTCTCTTGTTGCACTGTTGTGGCTGCCTCCATGTCCTGAATTCATTCAGAATATTTACCTTTCATGGTCATTTGAACTTTATGGAAGAGCCAGAAGTTGCAAAATGTACAATTCAGTGAAGCAGATAGACAGAGGCACAACCAATATTTTCTGAAATGTGTCAGGTGCTGTAGTAGATGCTTATACAGGCTACTTAATAGTGAAACCTTTTAGTGGATGACATTACTTAGTGCATGTTGGCAGGGAAGCAGAAAGAGAAAAGGGGGACTTGGGTCCGCCTGGAGAGTCCACATCTCTCAGGAAACCTTCCACTGGGCTTTGTCTCTTATACTTTTCACCACCACCCAATATTGCCATGGGCTGGGGATCGATGTTTCAGTACTCAGGTCTTTGGCAGACCCGTAGTGAAATGGGTACAGACTCTGACACTGAAATAACAGGACCAGACCTAGCTTGTTCTGATGGTGGCTACTACAATGACCACCTGTAGGACTTCAGTGATAGCTCAGAAGACCAAGTGCCTGCCTGCCAAGCCAGTCCTAACCCTAGCCTTCCACCAAGACCAGGCATGCATAATCCCAGCATTCGAGACTCTGAAACAAGAAGATCACTACAAGTCTGAACTGTGTAGCAAGACCTGTACCAAATACATACAATTTAAATAAATAAATAAATAAATAAATAAATAAACAAACCACTATAGATGTTTAGCCTTTAATAGGCTATCCAACAAATATATCTTTAATTTTCCAGAAATCAAGACACTCTCTGGGGGCTAGCAAGATGGCTCGGTGGTCTAAAGTGCTTAGGCAAGCTTAGGCAACCACAGGGATCGTTGTTCAATCCTCAGCACCACATGCTGTGCCAACCCCACCCCCAGGTAGGCTGAGCTGGATACATATAATTTCCTTTATCACTTTGAAGCTCTGCTTCTTTTTACATCCCTTCTGTGGGGTGCAAAAGTCTTATAAATAGGTCCTGTAGCCCCTAGGTTCACCCACACCATCAGTAGTTTCCTCTGTCTTACATGATCAAGGCATTTGTGAGAGGAATTCTGCCCACCACTACCTCAAGAACTATCTGAATCCCTACTTTCCTAAAAGTAAAATTACAAAGGACTGATTTTATTCTTTATATAGTTTATCCAAATGGTGACAGGTAACATTTCCTGAATCCATGAAAACCATTCTGATAATTTTGTTTTAAAATCTCATATGGTCTATGAAAAATCAGTGATTATAATACAACATCATTTTCCTTTTAAAGTCGTACCTAGGATATAAATGACCTTGATTTTAGGTTTCAAAGATAGCCACAAGTCCTTTTCTTTCGTAGTAGAAGAAATAATTGTATTTCTTTTAATTTTTAATGCATTTTGTGAATAAGGAAATATGGATACACACAAATTTGGGATACAAAAGTTAGTTGCTGCTTTGATAAAGACCCAGGAGGACCAGCTAGTCAGTTATTCTCTACTTAGTTGCCTGGCACAGCAACGATCTTTAACTGGTGAGAACCCAGGGTTCAAAACAACCAGAAATAGAACGAAGTAGTTTTAAATCTCAACAATCATTTCTTGTATATAACTTAGACTTGTGTTGTGCAGCAAGCAAGCACAAAGCAGAACATAGGGCAGCAGGAGCTGTCTTCAGCAATCCACGGGTCCCCTTCTGTCCTTCTCTCAGACAGGTGCTATCTTTCCCATAGCGAAAATAATCTGCTCTTAACTTCCACTGTTTCTAGAATTCATTCTTTGATTTTAGAGAACACGAACTTGTACTGGACATCTAGCAGGTTGGAGTTTCTTTCCCACTATCACTACTTATTATTTTCCAATTTTTGGAAAGTGAGATTTTTGGATTTAGAATAATTAGAATTTTTCTCTTTCATTACTTTGAAAGAGAGAGAACGAAACAACCATAGCCAGGTATTCATTGTACCATTTCTTTTTTCTTCAACATGACATGATTAGAAATGCCTTATGACAAATTCTTCATCAGCTCAGAAAACTTCAAAAAAATGCAATAAATTCTGTTTATGGAGGGAAAAGGCAGCTAATGTTTTGCAGCATTAACTTTAGAAGAACTTACCAGCCCATTGTTGCCTGATGCTTGAGCAAGCTGGTGGTAACACCTCCTTTCAGTAGAACTCCAGGGGAACTCTAAGAATGTCCAACTTCAGCCCTGTGCCAGCCACACGTGGACCAAATGAACACAAGACAGACACTTTGTATACATGTATCTTGACATGAGTCAGCTGCTGACCATGGTGCTGACTCAAGCATTAAGCCAGCAGCATTATGAGCATTCTCGCCACTTCCTGAACATGCCAAGGACCCTGCCTCTGAATTGCACTGTCTTGCAGACTCACTGCAAAATGTTTCTGTGATGTTACTTTGATATTTTTTTAGGTACTCAAAGGTCTCCTAATCAGAGAGGACTTCTGGATATTACTATATTTAATAAGCAAAACTTTCTCCCTTTATAACCATCGTTACATTTATTTATTTATTTATTTATTTATTTATTTATTTATTTATTTTGCCACATGCCCTCTTTCTGTTAGCTGAATGCCTGAAAGTCTCTTTTCTAGTCCCCAGTACAAATGGCAGTGCCTGAAACATAGAAGATGCTCATCAATATTTATTGAATGAATAAATAAATGAAATAACTACCTGATCTTCTGTGTGGAGTATAGCCAGGAGAGAGGTTTGATAAATTGTATTTTTCTTGATTCTCCAAAGAACTGCTGAAGGGGGATGGAGGCAATAAAAACATGAATTTCTCAAGGGAATGATCAGGCAGAATCCTACTCACCTTCTAAGTAATTCACAAATTTAATGAATGGAACTTTGCTCTCTTAGGATCTTTCCAGAGTCAGGGAGGCAATAGGGGCCTGTCTCTACTTAATACCTGGTCAGTCCTGATAGCGCAGCCCCCATGAGTGTAACTCTCAGCTCCTACTCCAAGAACTGAGAAGAATGAGAAATGTGCCACATAGAATTAAGGAACTTGTAATCAGTTGATTAACTTACTGGTATTCATTCTGAGTTCTAAGAAGATAAATGAAGTGGATGATAACTGGGTGCAGTAAATTTGGTAAAGTTAAGGAAAAAAATAAATAACAGAGCAAGTTCTTTATTAGAGTTTTATCTACAGGAATTTCATAAACAGCGACAGGAAGAACACCTGCTCACCAGGTGTCAAATTGGACTCATCAGATAGTAGTAATTACCTGCCAAAGCTCTCGTGCTCCAATCTCCTGAGGATGTGCTGGAGCAACATCACCCAAGGCCATCAATTCAGCCGTCAGCACACAGACACTAAATGGTTTGTGCTGCAACACTTTTCCAGGAGGCAAAATGGAGATGTCCCTGTTCTATGAGGTCCATGGTCTTCTAGGAACTGTTTCATAAACACAGCAGTAGACAAGTAATTCCTTCCAGAATTGAACTTAGAAGAGAAAGAAACTCTTTCAATGGGAAATAACCATTCTATTCTTATTATATACCATAAGCATATTTTCTTTTCCTTTCTGAAACCGTTTTAGCATTACACTCAAAAAACAGCTAAAGGATAAGATTGCCTGTCCACTTTCATTTGCCAGATTGGTAGGCCCCAGAAGCTGAGGTTGGCTCAGTTTTCTACCTTCAAATGAAGAAAATATTGATTTTAAAGTCACGTCTGACTCAAGAGCACATTCATGTTGATGCTTCCATACACCATAGAAGTGGCTTTACAGCTGTGGGGCTTTGGTGCAAGTCAGCCAAATAAGAAAGCAGGGGAAAGCAAAGATAAAGGCCAAAGGAAAAGAAATAATAATAGGAGGAAGGCACTCTTCATTTCTCCCTGCACTGATCACATCTTGGAGATGGCCTCAAGAATTGTGCAGCATTGTGTAGTATTCCCTCTCTCTTTCTTTAGAACACCCTAGGGGAGTGGACACCTGGACAGTGATTGTAAGAAGCAACCTGGGTAGAGAATCACTATGTTAACTCAGTCCTGGGAAGCCAGAGAAATTGTTTGGTCCAGAATCATAGGAAACCAAGATAAAGACTAGGTTTTAATTTTTCAATTCTAGCTCACTATTCAATATGATGATCTCTGGATTCAGTCTGAAATTTTGATTATCATTACATAGTTCTAAATTTCCATGAGCTCTCTGCCAAGATTAGGTTCCCGTGTATTACCATAGCTTGGTGAATTTAGAAGAAATGCCCTGAAAAATATGTTTTCCCTATGTATCATTCAATCATGAGAGTCAACATATTAAGTCTGCAAACTCCTAAGTTTCCATTCATAAATTAATAAAAAATATTATTCTCAAGAACTGGGACTTTATCAAAATACTGACAACGTGGTATTGGTTATGTTTCTCTACTGTATACATTATGAGGATTTCACCTTGCTCCTGACTCAACTGAGTAGAAAAAGATTAAGTACGGGCAAAACAGAGAGTAGGCCTTCTTGTTATGGCTCTGGACTCCTGTTGCTATGGTCTTGAGCTTTGTGAAACTGAATTGTAATTCCTCATCAGTATGGACCCCCACACCCCATATGTAGCTGGAAAGCCAGATGACTCAATTCACAATCTCAAAATGCTAACTCAGACCTAGCAATGCTGGACATTTGGTCTGCAGACACTCAAGCATAGCATATGCTGTGACATTTTTTTTTTCTGGGAATGTGGTTCAAACTCATGACCTTGCATTTGCCAGGCAGGCACTTGTGCCTCAGAGCTATCTCCCCAGCCCCTGTATGCTGTGACATTAGGCAATGGACAGTTGAAGGAACTTCCTCCCTACAGACTCCCATCTGTGACATCAACTATCTTCCACTGTTGAATACATTCTTGCTCTTTTACATAATAACATAATATTTTCTTCCCAACATAGCCATTGTAACAGGAGGTTGTTGTGTGATTTTTCCCGTTATGATGCAGTCTATTTCCATGATCTATGTACAATAATATGTATTTATGTTCATGACAATTTAAAATATAAGAAGATATTGCATTTTCATACTAATATAAAAGGTGCTCAGAGGAAATTTGAATGGGAGCTTTGATGTAAGGTTTGCTCTAGTGGAATAAATAGCGAAGCTGGCTAACATGTCACTCATTCCTCTTCTTTAATTGCTTCACAAGATTTTTCTAAACCTCCCTTTACAAATACTCACTTCACAATTCCTTGATGAATGCTTGAGTTTCTGATCCCCCAAATCAATGATTACTCTGTTGTGGATATACATGCTAAGGAAAATGTGCATTAAGCCCAAGTCCTACAGAAAAATGCAAATATCCAACAACCAAATTTATCTAATTGTCATCAGGCATCTGTCATCAAGTGAGGTATATCTGAGCAGCGCTGTATCAAGCATATTCCCTGTGCAAGTGTGGTGCAGATACAGTGAGCCACTTAGAAAGTGCTATTCCATAGGATACATAGAACAAGCTAGATGTGTAGGAATTAACATATCCATTTCACAGAAGGAAAAAACAAAAACAAAATGCAAGTTATATGACTTAGCTTGAGCTACCTAATCATTACATGAATTTTAAGTTTATAAGTCCTAAGCTTAGATTTTGGAAACACATTAATGAATTTAAAGATATCATCATTACTTGTCAATATGTCTAAGAAGAATCACTTAATTAGAAAATCATCACTGCTCTCCCAAGGTGTTTACCTATATAAACATTGAATGGTCAAAAGAGATCAAGTTGAGGGCCGGGCATGGTGGTGCATGCCTGTAATCCCAGCACTTGGGAGGCTGAAGCAGGAGGATCAGTGCAAGTTCGAGACCAGCCTGGGCTACAAAAGTGAGCTCAAGGCCAGCCTCAACTGCATAACAAGACCCTGTCTCAAAAAGACAAAAAAAAAAAAAAAAAAAAAAAAAAAAAAAAAAAAAAAAAAAAAAAAAAAAAAAAAAAAAAAGAGAAAGAGAGAGAGAGAGATCGTCATTCACTTTGCATTGATGGAACAGAGAATGTATAACTTGTCTAAGACTGCACAATTCTTTAGCACTAATTTAGCATTGATGATGATCCCATGTATTGCTACACTTAGCTAGGATTTTTCTTAGTTTGGAGATATGCTACCTTTTGATTTGCTTTAGTAGATGCTTTGCAAGCTGGCTTTGGATAGGCTGCAGACAGACTAGTTGTTTTTATTAATATATTTCATAAGGTACAACATTTCAGACAGTGAATACAGAGTTGTTTTCATATATATTGTTCTCTGTCTATTCCTGCCTTCTTGTCCTCAATACAAGTAAATGAAGACATTTATTCATGAAACCACAGCTTAAATGTTCCATAATTTCATACTACATGTCACTGAAACATTTTCCCCAAAATGTTTATGCAGGCTGAGAGGCCCCAAGGAAAAACATCCACAAAGGAGAGAGGCAAAAAATGTTATTGCTAAGATTATTGATACATATTTTACCCCCATGCCCAATGCATGCACATCTATCCCACTTTGACTGTGTCAAATTAGGATACTTTACCTCTTGTTACAGTGGTGCCATCTTTGAAGATTACCTTGGGTATATCTCATAGATGATAAGGAAATTTAAGTAGATGGAGGTACATAAAGCAATTACTATAGTACCAGAGACATAATATAGAAAATGGGCATTGAATGTTTTACATCAAATGCCATTCTAAGTTGCATTTCATTCATCATTTCATTTACCCTCAGAGGCCAAAGCCCATATTCACTGTGTTATGAAGTCCCCTGTTGCAATCAAGAGGAGCTGTTGAATCTGACAGACCAATATTTGCATCATTGCTCTGTCTCTTAGAAGCTGTATGAAAAGGGAAGGCTCTTATTTATGAACAGACATGGGAGAGATTCTGGTCCTTACTTACCTCTGCAAAATATAATTATCTGTGCCTTCAATAGTTCTTTTAGACATATTGCCTATCATGGAACAAACATGTAAGAAGAATTCCATGATTTCTCAATGATGAGAAGAAAGCATTTTATTTTATTTTCCAAATTGTTTTATATTTCAATTGAAATTTAACGGTGTTTTCTTATCATATCAATCATTAGTGGCACTATCACTTTAGACATGTTAAGTATGAAAAAGAATTAGTCATCTTAGAAGCAATAAAATGCAGTAACAATCTCTAATTTTCTGTCTAGGAAATAAGGATGCATTTGAAATAATGGACCACAGTCTGTGCCGGGACTTTTCATTCCATTGTATACCAATATATTAGATCACATTACCCTTCATTCCCTGTCTCTTGGAGTACTATATACCAATATTCTTACCCTAATTTGTTTGTAGTCTCTCCTTTCCTCTTGTCATTGCTCATGCTTGTGGGATCTCACTGTAGTCAGTGGCCAGAGTAGACCGTAGCTGCATGTAAGACAAACGTCAATCAGAGGCTGGTTTCTGAGCCTACTGTGTGCCATCACAGCTGTGTACTCAGTCAGAGCCTACTAAAGGAGAAGATCTCCTATGTGATTTCTAGTGTTACCATTGCTGAAGATTCCTGTCCAGTCTACACAGAAATTGAGAATTGGCAAAGCACAGCTCATTCAGTGGGAACAGCCACGGTTTTTATTTTTTAAAGGAGGAAAGGTTTATTAAGCTGTTTGTAAAGGTTTCAATCCATGAATGCCCATCAGTAAATTAGGAATAAATATGGGCAACAGATGGCAGATGTAGTCATGGACTTTGAATCCAAAGACTGTCACCACTTTTAGGGGTCATTATTCTGAGCTTTGAGTGCCCATGACTGAGGATTCCTTTTCTGCTAGCAGCCTTGGGCTATGAAACACAGCGCCTATCAACTCTGTGAGTTAAGGGTCTTCCACTTCACCTGGAAAATGCTGAGACCACAGGCCTCAGAACCTATTCTAGCCACAAGAGATGGTGACTGCTCCTAACTGCTCTCTGCTGCTGCTGGCTGCCTTCACTGTCACTAGTTCTAGCCGCCAGCTGCTCTGGTGTCCATAGCCATTTATATTACCAAGTCTTAGCGCACCAGCTCAGCTTGCACAGCTGAGGATAGAAATCACAGAAGGCAAAACTGTGCCATCCAAAAGAGGATTTATTAGGACTCCTGCTATAGCAGAAGGGGGAGCTGGGCATGGGCTGAACCTACTAAGGTGTGTGGGATAGGTTGCTTACAAAAAGGAAGAAATGGTCTGCACTTTCATGTCAAATGTGAGACCTTCTATTTGGTCTTGACTAGTGGAGCGATTTCATGGATACTCAGTTGAGGAGGCCTACAGAGAAACAAAATCATGAAAAAATACTGCAGGAGGGAATAATTTAGGAGAATTCTGAAACCACAGCCTGTTGCAGCAATACAAATATCTCCAAGAGTGTCCTGCTGGGAAACTGTGTAGCCTAATATCTAAACATCACTTGGGGAAACTGATAAAACAAAAATTAAAAGAACCTCCTTGAGCTCATTGGGCCCTTCTCTTCAGCTTCACAGGATCCTCCAACTTTGTGCCATCAAATTGTGGCTGCATGCTTCTTTGTTAAGGAGCGTTCATGTGAGACAGTACCCCTAACCTCTACCTAGCAAATGCTGGCCCATTTGTCCTGCCTATGGTGTGGAATCAAAAAGTCTCAATGTAATCAAGCATGCTGAGCATCACTAGATTAACAGGGTGTTAGTGAGCATCCCATGAAGAAAGCTTGAAAAGTCACCTATAATGTGTCTTGATTCCTTTCCCATTTGGTGAAATAAATAATTCGTATAATTAATGCAACCATTATATACTATAAATATGTGCTAATAAAAACATTTTTTCTTTTAGTTTTATGTATTTAGTATAGGGTCTCACTATGCAGCTTGGACTCATAATTCTCCTGCTTCAGCCTTCCAAGGAATACAGGTGTGGGACACCACACCTAGTCTTGATGGCCAGCTGGTCACACCCTGAGCAGAGCTGACACAGCACATGGTACCAGGCATCGAACCCCATTTACTGCACTCACCTAGGCAGACACTTAGGTAGCCACTGAGATATTTCTGCCATCCAAAGCAAACATTTTTTACAAAGAAATACCGATTCCAATTTAAGTCTAAGACATTTGATGTTGAAAAAGACAGTGATATTAAGCTCAATACCTATGTTATAGAGTAATAGTATCACTAAGCTTCTCTTCTAGAGGGTTAAGAACATAAGTTTACAGACCAAAAATTAGAGTAAAAGAAGGGCTACAAGCATTGCCAATATTTTGGCCCTAGCCTTCAAGGTCAGTGAGGATTCAGGACATAAATTGCGCTATAACATCCTATAACTCAATACTGTCCCAAATTTTCTGTTCAAGGAGATTATGGGGCCACAGAAGAAAGGGACTGATGATGTATAGTGAGTCTAAGGAGAGTCACCTAGAGAGAGCACATTCTCTCAGGCTTTCACAGAGAGCAAACTGGTCAAGCAATGGCTGTGACTCATCCAGGCAGCTGACACTGACAATGATTCTACAAACTGTACATGATTTCAAGGTAAATCCTGAGGGGATTTAACTGACCATGGGAGACACAAAAGTTTCATGTCTTGTTGTACAGGTCTTGTTTTAACTTTCCCTTAACAACCCAGCAGAAAAGTTTAACCACGAGGCATAAAACAAAGCTAGATTAGTGTGCTGAACTGTAAAAGGTTTAAATCAACAACTTCTGACATTGCCAGTTCTGCCAGTAACTCACTGTTTATGGAGTACCTGACTACGCATACAGCTAATTTCTCTTAGATCAATGAGAAGAAATTTTTGTACCAAAAATGATTAGAAAATTTATCTTGTCTACATCCTGTGCTCTAAATAACTACTATGTGGACAATAATATGGATTGTATCAATTATTGGGAATGTACTACCAATGTGTTTTGAAACAGTTGCATTGTTACTTCTTATTAAAAGAAATAAAAGTTAAAAAATAAAGTAATTATGACAATACACTGTAATAGAAGTCATTTAAAAGTTTTCAAAAGCTAATTTTTGAAAGGATATTTCCTCTTTCTCTGGGTTTCCTGAGTTCATTCTGGTCCATGCAAATCCACTGCTTTCATGTGCTTGCTTCATTTCTCTCTTTGTCAAGAATACTTCTGTGCAAATTTTTGAGAAATGCTATAAGAGCAAAATTATAAAAGAGCATATTTATAGAAATTTTATAGCAAAATTTAAAAATCAATTAATAACCTGCAACTATGCTCATGCTGCTTATCATATAGTTAGACTGCTGGGCTCTTTTAATCTTGACTATTCAAATCAAGCTGTTTCATTCACATAGCCGGCTGGCACAGCTTGAGCACATCCAGCTTCATTCAGAGTCTGTACTTTTCAACTTAAAATGTGCACATGTGTAGCTTTCAAGGACTTTATGCTTTGTGCAGAGAACACCTTCACTCGGTCAAGGACACTTTCAGTTTTACCTACTCTTCTCTGACTCCTTTCCTTCCAGAATATTCCTATCTAATGGTAAACAATTCCTTTTAAGTAATCCTGCTTGGGACAATTCTGCAATATATGACATAATTCTTGTGTTCTATGCAGCCAATCATGTCAAAGTCTGCTATCTGCTTTGTGCTTCTCATCTGAAAACTGTATTTAAACTAAACTCAAACCTGCTCTTGGCTGATAATTGGGAACTGGTTTCCTGGAGCCAACTAGTGTAATGAAAGTAGGCTTCCAACTCCTCAGTTCAAAGAGCTTAATATTTCATTCGAAGCTTGTTTTTCTGCATCAACACAATATCCCTAGTTTTGTAAAATTATAAATCTAGGTTGTAATACAGTGATACTTGGCTCATGAGCTTCATTTATTTAATGATTTTGAGAAGATCGTTGTGTTTGATTTGGTGTAGGAAAAGATGGGTGAAGTTGTGTTTGTCTCCCTAGATGGAGTTGTGGAAAACTATTTCAAATGCTTTCATCTGTATCTGTGAATGGAATTGTGTGATCCAAAGTACACTGAACCATGGTATTACTTAGTTCTCATGTAGAGTGTTGGACATTCTATTCCAGCATCCTCCATGGTCTGCATTCCAACAGCCCTAGCTCTGTCCAGCACCCTGTACTCTTTAGTCATCTTGGAAGCCTGCCTTTCTCCCCCATCCCTCGTTCTGGGGCTTTTTAAAGACTCCTCTTTATTCCCATGACCTTGAAACATTATCACCCTATATGTCAAGTGTTTTATTTTTGTATTTATTCAGTTGTTTAATTTGAGAATTGTCACTTTTCTTATTACTGAGACAAAATGCTCAACATACAAAGTTAAAAGAGGAAAGGTTTATTTAGCTTACAATTTATAGAGGTTCAGTCCATAGTTGGTTAGCTTCATTTGGCAGGGTGGTATGACATAAGGGGATCACAGAGAACACACTGTGGTGGGCGGAAGATAGCCAAACAAGCAAGGGAGAAAACAAATTTCTTAGATGCCCTTAAATTGCATCCAGGCTACTGGGATTAGGGCATGTCAAACTAATCAGTGGAGTTATTTAGTAACTGGATACTCTTAATCCAAGCATTATACACTCTATATCTAGATGTTTCTGAGAAAGCCCCACTTATGACCACATGAGGCTCAGTGGAGACATCTAGACCCAACTTATAACAGGGTTTTCTTTTTTTTTTCTTTTTTTTTTCATCATTCTGCTGCTAATGTACACAGCATCCTTTTATGTTCAATACAGCACTTTACCTTTACCCTTGATGGGTGATATAGATAGATAGATAGATAGATAGATAGATAGATAGATAGATAGATAATAGATAGATAGATAGATAGATAATAGATAGATAGATAGATAGATAGATAATAGATAGATAGATAGATAGATAGATAGATAATAGATAGATAGATAGATAGATAGATAGATAGATAGATAGATAGATAGATAGATGACAGATAGATTTTTTTTTTTCAGGACCAGGGTTAGAACTTATGACCTTGCACTTGCCAGGCAGGCACTTGTGCCACAGAGCCCCTGGAGTGATATATTTTAACATTCTACTAATGAACTGGAATTTATTTACAGAAGGAGGGAGACAAGATGACTTCAGTATCTCATGGGTGATGGGCGGTGAAAGAATTATAAAGACGTAGCAGAGCAGGAAAAGGATCTAAAAGTTAGGTCGGGTTTTCTAGCCCAGACCTGCCCACAGCTTCTCAGAGTGTGTGCTACCTCTAGCTCCAGAGCCCTTTTGAGATTCTACAGCAGGAATGAGCTGCTTCTTCTACGCTTTCACCTCTGCAAATAGCTCCTCTTCTGCTCTCTTTTCTCTGAATTATCTTTTTCTTCCATCTAATGACTGTGCTACAAAATTAACTGGCACCTCTTTCTGCTCCTTTTTTTTTCCTGCTCCTTCTCTTTGTCCTCAAAGATTCATTCTTTTCCTTCATTCAACGACCATTTTAATAGATTCTTTCTCATCAGATTTTACCAGGCATTTGGAATGAATTTTTATAAATTATGCAACAAAAATTTATGAAATATTTATAATTTTTGAGGGTGAAAGATGACAAAATTCATGCTATCAAATAATAAACTAAGAACATTAAAAGCTCTCTGCATGTGGAAATTATAGATCCCAGTCTGATGAATTAAAACTTTAAGCAAGATAAATGAAAATTCAGTCTTCAAGTTCAAAAAAATTAAACTGTGCAAACACAAGTTATACAAGAATGAGATAAATGTTTTAAGGCTAAGTGGTTCAAAACACAATTTGCAACATCAGTGTGCAAGGAGTGCTGAAAAATCCAATATGTATGTAGAGCAACACATACAAGAAGAGATTTAGCTGCATTTTTAAAAAAGTTTTAGCACCTTTGAAGCTTTCTGTTTAATACACCTTAATAAAGCAATGGTAAACTAGAGTACATATAGAGGAAGTGTAGGAGCAGGAAAGATGTCTTTAGGTTTTGGCCTTCTTATTCTGACATAAATGATCAATTTACTCCAGCAAGATGAAAACCCATAAGGGAAGGATAGTTGTTTTTAAATCTTTTCTTGGAGAGAATTTAAAACAAACCAGAGGATGAGAACTGGAAGCTGCCAACATAGTCCTCTTACATTTAGAAATGACCATGTCGATCTTAATTTTATAAGGATGTCAGTACCCCTGAGTCAACCATTGCTTCAATTTATGCTACAGCTTGAGGTCATCTTTACCCTAGGCCCAAACATCTGTTACAAATTATCGCAGTTTGAGCAATAATCTTTTCTATAACTATTTCAAATTTACCAGAGAGTTCTTTCTACTCATAACGCTACGCACTTCTCTATTTTGGAAAATATTGATTAGCTATATGGTATTCTTTGCTCTATTTTCATCCCTAGAAAGGAAATTTTCAACAGCTTATATTGAACTAATATATTTTAAATATATGGCATGGTTCAAAATATTAATCCAAGATATATTTTATTTTCTGAATTATAAAATATTTAAAAGACTCACAGATTTACATGGTTTATGAATGTTTGCCTGGCTTGAGTTGGTATGAAAGGTTTAAGCATCAAAATCTGTAGCTTTTGCAACCTGAGGATAACTACAATTACGGCATAAGAAAGAGTCCTTCAGGGCATGACAACTGCCTGGTGGCTTGTAAGCTAGACTTCCTTTCCACTGAAAGCTAGAGCAGCCCAAATGACCTTCTTGACAGCCACATGGCAGAAGAAGAGAAAAGATGGTGTCTTGTCTACTCTCAGCTGTCTTAGGAGACTGCTCCTTTTGTGCTAAAGGAGAATATGCAGGTCTTCCAGGCTGTGTTGTCAGCACTTACACATTTTTTGCTGGGAAAGGTAGTGTCCAAGATATTAAAATCAATTCTAAACTGTTTCCCTAAGAGTCTAAAACAGTACTTTTCTGAACTTTATGCCAAATAAGGATTCTCGTAATAGCCAAATCTTGGAAACAACCAAAATTTCCATTATCTGAAGAATGGCTGAAAAAAAATGTGGCGTTTTTATGCAATGGAATATTACTCAGCTATAAAGAATGATAAGCTAGAAGACTTCATATATAACTGGATGTATCTTGAAGATATGCTCATAAGTGAAATAAACCTGACTTACATGTATAAATGCCGTATAGCCTCCCTAGCATAAGAACTCAAACGAAGGAATAAAAATGGAGAGGCATAACACAGCTGAATGGAAATCAATGACTTAAGGGTTAAACAACAAAGTGACTGCAAGCAGAAAAAAGAGGAAACATAACAGGAACAAAGCTATGCAATTATATGCACAGGATGAATTAGATAATAGTCCTAAGAACCTTCAAAACATTTTTCACATTGACGATAGCAATGTGCAACACTAAAACTATGCTTGGAATGCCCGTCATTCTGGACTTTTAGATGTGTGCTGCTTCTACTGTAATTTCAGTTACTGCCATACTCTCTCAAATAAATAGTTGGTATACAAGAAGACAAAAAAAGGGTATTAAATGAGAGTAAGAGACGAGGCAATATGCCACAGAATTGACAGGCTAGAATTCTGTACATCCTTAGATTTCTAAATGTCTATGTAAAAACATGTAACTGCTTTTATCATATTCTATAGAGATTTATTAGAATATCACTGATTGATGGAAAATACCAATCCCAAGTTAAGACTAAGATGCTTGATATTCAGAACGACAATGAGGTTAAGCTCAAATATCCATGTTATAGAGTAATAGTGTCACTAATCTTTTCTTCTGGAGGGCTAAGACTATAAGTTTACAGACCAAAAATTACAGAAAAAGAAGAGCTACAAGGATAGCCAATATTTTGGTCCTAGCCCTTCAAGGTCAGTGAGGACTCAGGAAATAAGAGAACCTGTGCTATAATATCCTATAACTCAATGCTGTCCCAAATGTTCTGTTCAAGGAGATTATGGGGCCACAGAGGAAAAGGATTGGTGATGTATAGTGAGTCTAAGGAGAATCACCTAGAGAGAAAATATTCTTTCAGGCATTCACAAAGAGTAAACTGGATAAGCAATGGCCATGACTCATCCAGACAGCTGACACTGACAACAGTGCTACAAAGTAATGTATATGGTTTCAGAGTAAATCCTGAGGGGATTTGACTGACCTTGGAAGATACAAAATTTCCATGTTTTATTGTACAGGCCTTGCTTTAACTTTCCCTTAACCACCCAGCAGAAAAATTTAACCACAATGCCTAAAACGTAAGGCTAGATTAGTAAACTGAACTATAAAAGGCTTAAATCAGCAACTTCCAACACTGCCAGTTTTGCCAATAACCTACTGTGATTAATCAACATTGGATTATGTATACAGCTACATTCTCTTAGTTCAATGAGAAGTTTTTGTACCAATCATGATTAGAAAAATTATCACATCTACACCCAGTGCTCTGTATAACTACTACATGGATATCAATATGCATTGTATCAATTTTTGGGATTGTACTACTAATGTGTTTTGAAACTATGGCATTGTTATTTCTTAATAAAAGTAATAATAGTAAATAAATAAATAAGTGAATAAATAAATAAATGGATTCTTCTTGACTGATGTATGGGGAATTGCTTCCTGATTCAGGGATCATTATGAGTAAGAGCTCTGTTATAGCCTTAAGATGTGGAATGACAGGCAGGGGCTTCTATAGCTGTCATCTCAACATCTCTCTTCCATTAGCAACTGAGAACTGTTCTTAGGTCACTCACATATCCGTGGGAAGTGAGACTTGGGGTGTTTCTGAAAGCACATGAACATCCAATTATGTGGTTTAACTTGTCTTGTGAAAGTTTTCTTTTTCTCTCAGAAGACAGCAGAGTGGCAGTTAATCTAGACTGACAACTTCATTTGATTAGGAGACCTTGAGAAAGATTTAGTCTGAGTTAGTAAGGTGTTAACTTCACCCATAGATTAAGCCTCTAATGAGTTCAGAGATGATTGGATTGTTAGCCATGGGAGGAAATAGTTCACTAAAGCCTGAGACGAAATGGCATACTTTTCCTCAAGGTTGTTCTTATTCATCTGTTTCCTGGTTGGTAAAATGTGAGCCACTTTCCTTCATGATGCCTTTTTTCCATTCTGTGCCTGCCTGAAATCTGGCCAGCCATGGACAGAGCCTCTAAAACCATGGGCTAAAATCAAGGATAGGCCAAATAGCTCAACAGATTAAAGCATCTGCAAGCAGGCACAGAGGCAAAGGATTCATTCCGGGGCCTGCTGTGCTGATCTCACCCCCAGGACACGCTGAGAGGGCAATTGATACTGAGTGTGGTGGCATGCACCTGTAATCTCAGCTCTTGGAGGGCTGTAAACAGGCGGATCACTATGAGTCTGATCTACTAGTGAGACCCTGAACACCCTGTAGACCTTTCCCTAAAAAATACAAAAATAAAATCAGTTTTTTCCATTGCAGTTGAGTATATGAAATATTTTATTCCAGTATTAGAAAGGTGACCAATATAACTTTCATTAAATGAACCTCAAAACATATTAGTAAAAATGTTTTATACTTTATTTCTCTTGCATTACCTCATTTGCACCTTAAAATCAACTTCTTCCTATGTATTATCATTATTCCTGCTTTATAGCATCAGAATAAATTATGCTCAGAGAGAAAAATTGGTTTTCATTGAGGAAATATAATCAGACAACAGAAATTGAACTTGAGAAAAGCTATAACAAGTCCCTCCTCCTGTAGCCAAAGCTTACTAGGCAAATAAAAAAGGTATTTATATTCATATCCAAAGCAGTGATGCTCCCACTTAATTAACAAAAATATGAGATACCAAGCCAAACTCACTGCATGTATTGGCTTAGTTTCTATTTTATATCTTACGGTACTTTCACAGTAGAGAATCATAAAGATACTGAGGTAACCCAAGGTGGGCCATAAACAGATTCTTTCCAAGGACATGTTGCATTTCTGTAATAGAAGATAGCACACGGGAACATAGTGAAGCGCTGCGTGGCCTTGTCAGGCCCCTGGTGTGTTTATCCAATTCTCTCTGCCATCTCTGAGTTCAAAGTGAGGATATAAATATATCACCTTCACCAGAGTGGAAGGAGGAAGCTAACACACAAATGAGAAAAAGATAAGAATCTGAAATATAAAATCACACAGATATAATTTCATAGGAAAAATGATTGCAGGCAGCAGACAAAGGATTTTATTTATAAATGGGGAATTTTCTGAGTACAGATGGGTCTGTCACACATAGCGTATTGTGATGAACTCCCTGAACAATTAATTGCATTCAATTTATTACCATTTCCCTTGGGAGTAGAATGACACATGGAGCTAATCAATAGAAGGCTTTTTTTTTTTTTTTTTTTTTTTTTTTTTACTCAAGATATTTAGAGAGACTTTTGAAACTGAATCACCTGAAATATTCTTTTATTTTTCATCTGACTGTTAACATGGTATGATTTTCTGTGGGTATTTTCAAATTTGAGTACACTTACACTCTATTTTTGGTAGCTAACTAAAAGGAGTGTGTTTCTCACCCAGAGTTAGGCCTATGTGGATCTATGTCCTGCACGTTAGCATAGATATTAAAAATAGATATGCAGTTGTTCCGGAGGAGGGAAATGTAAGAATTCTAGAGGGGGACAATTTTCAGAAATGATTGTGTGTTTGTGTGTGTGTGTGTCTGTGTGTGTGTCTGTGTGCATGTGCATGTGCATGCACACACAAATATATGCATACAGTGGACCTAAGCAGTGTGATGCTTAATTTCAGGAAAGATATACTGGATGTCAGAATAAAACATATATTAGACCTCTGCACTCAGGCCTGAAAGAACAGCTCTTTGCCCAATGTCTCTGCGATCTCTGAGTTGGATCTCCATCTGGTTCTTTTGAGTTGTGAGTGAAGGAAAGCTGGAAGAATAAAGAGGATCACTGACTGATTACCATAAGTTCCTGGATTCTCTTATCATACCCTGGATGCCACTGGAGGCATGCTCTTACACTTTCTCTAATATGCCGGATTATTATTGTCCTTTCAAAGGAATGTCCGTACATTTTCAGGGTTGGACCTAGATCTCCACAGTAAGGTCTTCTAATTATAACTTGAGTGCTATTGTCAATCATTGCCGTTCAGTCTAGAAATGATGGAAACCCAACTTAAACTACTGTAAGAAAAACAAAGATTATTAATTTACACAGAGAGAGAGACAGATACAAACACACAGAGACAAAATAGAAATCAGGCTTTCACTGAGGGACTGAATGTCACACACTTGCAGATACCTGGTCCTTCTCTGAAGCTATTTGCTTCTCACTCTGACTGATGGTCTCAGTTTTTCTCTACCCACAGGGCAGCCTCTGTTGTGTTCCCTAAAACTACTCCAAATAGACGTGTGGAATTGGTTGCAACACTCTTTGTCATATGCAAGATGGCACAAAAAAAGGGGATCAGCCTATCTAAAAATACATTTGTTTTAAACTTCTTTGAAAGGAGAGACTTTGGAACTTTCTCTGCCTTGCTGCCTCAAGGAATTAGTAGGTACAACCCTGGTGCAAACTACATTCTCTGAAGTCTATCAAGCTGTCTGTTATGGTTTGTATCTAGTTGTGCCCGCAAAGCCTCATGCAGCCATGGGGTGGGGACTTTCAGAATTTGAGATTAACTCATGATTCACTGGAATTAAAGGTTTTAGTACTAATGAGATTATGGGTTTGAGTGCCTCTAGGATTATGGGTGTTGCCTGAGGGGATAGCCTGAGGCAGAGAGCCTGAGTGTACTCTAAGACAAACAGAGAGACAGACTCTGTCTATTGCCTCTGTTGCCATAGCTGCTGTGCAACCATGATCTGCTGCTCTCTGCCACGTGCCTCTAGGTCTTGCAGCAGGCTGAGTACGGACTGAAACCTCCAGTAACCATGAGCTAAATAAGCCTTTCCTTCATGTTAGGTATCTGGTATTTGTCCCAGCCATAAGAGAAGAGTAACGAGACACCTTATCAAAAAGCTAGAGAGACAGAAACAGAGAAGACGTGAAGAGGAAGAGAAGATGGTGAGCTCCAGGCAAGAAAGTGACTAAGAGAACTGAAGCTCACTTAGAATTTGCCTAGATCTGGGGCCAACTTTTATGGTAGTGTATGTGCAACAGAAATCTGGTTTCCTTGTGCTTAGAGAGATCACATCATGCAAGGGGGCACCTGAGCCAGCATTTCTTTTGGCATCTCTCTCTCCACTCCAAGTGATCACTCTGAGGAAACAACATGGCAGTGTGAGCACCTGGCCACATGCAGAGTTAGGGACAGGTAATTTATGCCAAAAGCAGAAGAGAAATAAATGTGGCATAGCTATACCGTGATTTTATGCACATAGCTTCTTATATGATGTGAAAGATTCAGACAAGAATATATCAAAGCCCAACAGAATCTCTGAACTCTCTGTGGTAGCTGGCTTTCACATCACATTAAAATCACCTGGGATGTTTTCAAAATTCCCAGCTCCCAGGCCATATCACAATTCAATTAAACCAGAATCTCTGGACATGAGACCTACATTCCCATGCTGTCTTTCAAAACACATGCACTTTGCGGCAGCTGGGAGCCACTGCCATAAATAAGTGCTGGGAACCCAAGTTCAAGAAAAACCATCATTAGTACAAAGCTGCTTGCAATCTACATGGAGGAGACAGGGAAGAAGGCTAGTCAGAAGTTCCCTGTTGTGTTTTAATAGTCAACCGTTATGTATGCTGTGCACTATTGTTAAGAAAGCACACATTGTTAGCTCCGAAATCTCTGTCTTGTATGTGCTGTGCCTTCTGTTCTCCTTCTGGT